>JAJJLH010000208.1:0-40012 GCA_023806865.1 Isotricha sp. YL-2021a
ATTTCGTTCTGATACTGTTGTTAGAACTTCATATTATAAATATCTTCATCCTAAAGAATGTTATATTGATACTTTAAAAGTTCATCCAATGACCTTTAAAAGAAATAAAAAAATTTAAATAAAATTAAATTTTTAATATTAAAAAATCATTTTTTTTGTTTAAAAATATATTTTCTATTAATTTCTTAAAAAATATAATGCGAAAATAAAAAATTTTTTTTTAAAATCCAAGTTTTTAGTTCTATATAAAAATAAAACCATTCAAAAGATAATAATAATAATTTTTAAAAAATAAAAAAAACAAACTAAAAGTCATTATTGATTTAACTTTTTATAATTAATAAGTTCTTTCATAACATAAGCCAAAACAGCCTTAGGTTCATCTTTATTATCAATTTTTCCACTAATACCTAAAATATCAGCACATTCCCTAATATAATATTCTAAATCTTCATCATTGCATTTATTAGTAACTTGAGCCAATTTAATTTTTTCACTAGCAAACTGTTCATCTAAATCATATAATTCTAAATTAGGAACAGGAAAATCTTTAATAATAGGATCAAAAACAGCTAATTGTAAAGGAGGTAATGGAGTTTCAAATTGAGGAGGAATAATACTTAAAATTTCATGTTTTACATGTAATTTATCATATAATTCAATCGCTTCTGGAACTAAATTATTATCAATTTTAAATAAACTCATATCATATAGGTCATTAAAGTTTCTTGGTGGTTCTTTTGCTTCTTCTAAACATGATTTGACTTTATCACTTAATGATATTATATTTGGAATATATGTATAATTACTTATTGAAACTTCCTTTGATGGAATTGTTACTCCTGGGTTTGTTAATCCTAATAACCATTTTAATAAACCATCCATTACTTTTCTATTTTCTTCTTTATCTAGATAATCATTTTCAACAAATTTGATTGAACCCAATACACAAATTTTCCCTTTTCCACTTTTTGAATTTGTACAAACACATAAAGGCCGATTTAAAGGATATGAAATAATACCACTATTAAATACAACTCCTACATTTTGAGCATTAGGTGCAACATCAATACTTTGTCCAAATGGATAAACAATTTTTAATAATGCATCATCATCATCATCATTATCATCATTATCTAATAAATCAATTTTTTTTTTTTTATTAACACTTTTAATAGTTCTTAGGAAATCTGGATGAACTTTTAAAGTATCAATATAACATTCTTTAGGATGAAGATATTTATAATATGAAGTTCTAACAACAGTATCAGAACGAAATTGAATTCCATAATCTTTTAATAATTCATTTAAATTTGAATTACATCTTGCATCTCCTCCTTCTCCTTCCATTATTAGAATATTTCCTCCTTCTTCAATATATTTTTTTAATGTATCAATTTCTTCTGGTAAAAATGTTTGTTTTGGTTCTCCTACTATTAATATATTTCCTGTTTTAAGTTTTTCTAATTTAAATTCTTTTTTTAATAATGCTGTCTATTTTTTTAAATATTAAATATTTTAAAACTTACATTTGCATATTGATGAACTAAGCTATTTATAAATTTTGAATATTTTGAACCTGTAGAGGCGACTACTTCTTTTTTTGTTCCAGTGAAAACTACTCTATATTGTTTTTTTTCTTTTGTTTTGTCTGCCATGTCTGTTTTATATAAATTAAATTAAAAATTAATTTTTCTATAATTTTTAATATTATTAATCTTATGATATTAAATTATTATTAAAATATATAACTTATTTTTTTTAATTCAAATTTTAAAAAAAATTCATTTTTTTCTAGAACTTTTGAGATAAAAATATAAATTCAACTTATAAAATTTTAATATTTAACATTTAAAAAAATGAGTTCTTTAGATAGAGATTTTATCGAAGCAGATGAATGGGAAATGGAACAAACTATAAATGACATTAATAAAATATTAAAAGGAGAAATAGGAGCAGAGGAAATAGAAAAAAAATTAAAAGCAAAAGAAGAAAAAAAAAAAAGAGAGAAAATCCTTCAGGAAATAAAACAAAGGGAATTAAAAGAAAAATTACTAAATGGAACACCAGGAAAAGGAGAAGGTAAAAATTATGAAAAATTTTGTCCATTTTGTTTCTATGAATATCAATTAAAAGAATTAGATTATTGCACTCATTGTAAAAAGCAATTAATAACAAGAGAAGAAAGAATGAAAATTTTAAAAGAAAAAGTAGAAATATTAAAAGAACAAAAAAAGAAAAAAAAATTTAGAAGAATGAAATATGACAATTGGATAAAATCACAGGGTGAAATTCATATATTAGATGCGGCAAAACATGGACCAACAAATTATTCAAAATGGGATATGTATGAAAGTGAAAGTGATGAAGATGAAAAACAACCAATTTTACCAAGACATGATCCAAATTTTATTGCTTTGGAGAAAAGTATGAATGATGATATGAAAAGAAGAGAAATTTCACAGAGAAAAAGTTTAAAATTTAAAGATGAAGGAAATCAATTTGTAAAAGAAAAAAAATATAAAAAAGCAATTGAATGTTATAGTAATGCAATTGAGGAAACTAAAAGTAATATGATATTATATACTAATAGAGCTTTTGCTTATATGAAATTAGAAGAATGGAAAAAAGCTTGTGATGATTGTGATAAAGTTATTAATTATTATGAATTGTTTGAAGATGAAATTGATAATCATATTGATACTTATACTAAAGCTTTGACTAGAAAAGCTTTTTCTTTATTACAAATGAAAGATTATAAAGAAGCAAAAGAAACTATTGATAAAGCTGTTGATTATAATAAAGATAATGATGAAATTAAAAAATTGTCTGAGGAAATTGAACATGGATTAAATTTATATAAGAAATCTGTTAAGACTATGAAAGATAATAAAAATAATAATAATGATAATATGACTGAAATTACTAAGTTAATTGAAGATTTAAAAAAATCATTTAAAAATGATAAAATTACTGATAAAAAAGCACTTTCTGATCAATTTGATGTAGTTATCAAAATTGTAGAAAAAGAAAATAAAAAAATAAAAGAAAATCAAGAAAATAATTATATTTTATTTTTCTCAATTTCAGGTGGTATAGAAGCATTATTTAACTTTTTAAATTCAAGAGCAAATAACGATTCTAATATTTTAACTAAATTATTAACATTTTTAAATTTAATAAGTGAAAATGACAAATATAAACATTTAATAAATTCAGTAAAAGGATATAATAAATTAATTCAATTTTTATTTAAAAGTGAAGCAAATGCAAAACCAGACGATGCTGGAAGTGATAATAAAATTAATAAAAAATATGCAGATGCTGCAAATGTTAATAAACAAATTGGAGTTTCTATTGATCAAGCAAATATTATTTTATCTATTTTAGAAGGAGCTACTTTAAATGATAGTTGTAGAAAAAAAATTATTGATATTAGTCATTTAGATCAAATGTGTGAAATTGTTTTAAATAAATATGAATTACAAAAAATTTCTGATGTTAAAACTGCAAATTTACTATCTAAAGTTTATACTTTTATTTGTAATATTTGTTATTCTTCTGATGAAATTAGGAAAAAAGTTTCTATAAAAGTTTCTGAAATTTTTATTAAACAATTAAATGAATTTATTGATAAATATAATATTGAGTTGGAACATCATAAAAATTTATTAAGTTCAGTTTTATCTTTTATTACAAATTTAGCTAATGATGTTACTTTTAGAACAAATATTTCAAAAGAAAAAAAATTTTTAAAATTTTTATCTGATAATTTACTTGTTACAATGATAAATAATGAATTATTATTAAAAGGAAAAGATATAGATGAAATATATGAAAAAACATGTTCTCTTTTTTATAATTTAACATTTATAAATGGTGAAGAAAAAAATATTGTAGATTATTATTTTGAAATTCATATTGAAGCCTTCTTATTTTATTTCATAAATCATAAATTTAATAAAAATAAAGAATATTTATTTACATATTTATTAAGAACAATAATGCTTTTATTTAGAATAGTAAAATATAATCAAAAAATTTTTGATTCTGAAAGTCCAATTCCTGAAAAGGAATTAGTAATTGATAATTTAATTGAAATTATGAATCCAAAATATATTGAATCACATCCTGATATAATTGATTATAATATTAAAGCTTGGGTATTTCTTTTAAAATGTGATTTTAAAGCAATGAATGAAAAAGGAAGAATGGGAAAATTAATTAAGAATTGTTCAGAAATGCTAAAAAAAGATTGTGGTAATGATGCTAAAGGAGTTAATGATAAAAATTATCAAAGAGTTGTTAATACTTTATCATTATTAATTGGAATTATTGGAAAATATCCTGATACTGCTAAAGAAATTAAACCATTTATTCCTGATATTATTGTAATTTGCAAAGAAAAAACAGAATTATTAAGAAAAAATGCTGCTGTTTTATTAGCAAAATTTGCTAGAAGTTCTCCTGAAAATGAACAATATGTAAGAGATTTACATGGTATGGAAGTTCTTTTAAGTGTTTCAGGATATATAAAATAAAATGGAAATATATAAATATAAATATTTTATACGTATATTACTGAAAATTTAATATAATTATAAAATTTTTCAATAAAAATTATATTTATTTTTAGCATAACAATAAGATTTTAAATCTAATATATAAATATATATAAAAAATAAAAATAAAATTAATTATTTTTATTTTTTAAAATAATAATTTTACTTATCAATTATTATTTAAGTATGACCAAAAAAATATATATTAAAAATGAAACCTAAAAAGGATTCAGACTCGAAAAAACTATTCAAGTCTGATAATAAAAAAGTGAATATTATTCAATTTTTGAATATTGCAGATAATTCACTTCATCCAAAATGTTCAGTAAGTGTTGATGAACCAATATTCCAACCAGAACCTAGTACAATATTATTTGAAGACTATGAACCTCTTCAAATATTAGAAAAAGTTTTAAAGTTAAGAAATAGAGACACAGTCCCAAGAAGAGTTAATATAGTTCATCCTGAAAATAGATTATTCCAAGTACTTCCATATATCCTTTCTAAAAATTCAAAAAATAGAGAAGCAGGAGAATCTGCAAATACAAAAGTTGCTCCTGGAATGGAAGTTTCATACTTAATTAAATTTACACCTGAAGCTAAAGTTGATATTTCTTATGATTTAGTTGTCATTACCGAAAGAGAAAAATTTACAGTTCCTATTAAAGGTATTGGATGCAAAGTAAATATTGAATTTACTGATTATATTGATTTTGGTGAAGTTCCTGTTAAATATAAAATTGAAAAACCATTCATTATTAGAAATGTTGGAGAAAAAATTACTAAATGGATGTTGAAATGCTTCTCTAATAGTGTTACTATATCAAAAAAAGAAGGTATATTAGATATTGGAAAAAATGAACAAATTATTTGTACTTTTTGTCCAGAAAAAGAAAAAAATTATAAAGAGAGTATGATTTTATCTTATGATGAAACTGATCATATTATAACAATTTATGGTAAAAGTAAAAATGATGCTGTTGATATTTCACCTAAAATATTAGAAATGGAACCTGCATATATAACTTTACATACTGAAAAATCTGTTACAATAACAAATGATACTGGTGTACCAATTGAATATGTATGGAAACAATTTGAATCAAAGGAAAAAGAAGAAGAAGCAAAGCAAAAAGTATTTCAAAATTTATCTAAACAAGAACAAGAAGAAAAAATATTAAATGAATTACAACATACATATGAAGAAAATCCATATGAAGATGATACATCAATTGATCTTGAAGACTCATATGATGAAGATGAGATTATTAGAATGAATGAAAGAAATCATTTAAAAAATCAAAATATAATAGCAAGAAGATTTGAAAAAATAAAAAAATCATTAAATGAAGATCAAATGTGTTTCGAACATCCAAATTTTGTAATAGAGACCTTAACAGGGAAAGTATGGCCGAATACAAAAGCAACAATAACAGTAACATTCAGACCAGATGAAGCAAGAGATTATAAAGACATATTTGCATATTTAGATGTAACAGGAAGTGAAAAGAGAATAAAATTAGAATTAAGAGGAAGAGGAATTGGTCCTAAAGCAAGAGTAAATAATCCTGAATTTAATTTATTTGATATTCCAATTACTCATCAAATACAATTAGAGCCTAAATTAGTTATATATAATATTGGTGTCATTCCATGTGAATTTATTGTTGAAATGCCTGGTACTCCTTGTTCTAAACAATTCCATTTTGAACATGTTAATGGTATTATTCCACCTAGAGATGAAAAGTCTACTGGAGAGCAAGTTATTCCTATTACTTTCAAAGCTGAAAGACTTGGTGAATTTTCTGAAAAGTTTAATATTAAAATTGGAAAAAGTAAAGATGTTATTCCTATTGTTTTTAAAGGACATGTCATTGCTCCTTATTGTAGATTTAGTGTTGAAAGAATTGATTTTGATAAAGTTAGTATGGGATTTGATAAAACTGAAACTGCTATTTTATATAATGAAAGTGATGTTGATATTGAATATCGTTTAAGAATTGCTACTGATAGTCAAGATAATGATAAAGCAATGGAAACTGTTTTTGAAATTTCTCCAAAAGAAGGTAGAGTTGAAAGAAAAAGAAGTAAGGAAATTTCTATTACTTTTAGACCTGATAAAGAAAGACCTTATGATATTGTTGTTTTATTAGATATGTTAGGTATTGGTTTTGATATGTTAACTTTACCAGTTTGTGGTATTTGTGAAGTTCCAGAAGTTGAAATAGATCCAATGGAATTACTTAACTTTGGTACTGTCTTCATTAGACAAGAAGTTTATCAAACAATTAAATTACATAATACATCTAATTTATTAAGTACTCAATTTAAAGTAATGAAACAAGATGAACAATCTAAAGCTTGGGGTGAATTAACTTGTGATCAACAAAGTGGTCAAATTGGACCAGAACAAACTGTTACTTTGACTGTAAAATTAAAACCATTAAGATTACAACAAATTAGATTAAAATTAGAAATTGATTGTAAAACTAAAGGATATAATGCAAGAGAAAGAGATAATAATTATATTACAGCAATAAATGTTATAGCAGTAAGTAAAGGACCTGATGTTGTGGTTGCTAAAGACAATGTTCCAATTCCAACATCAAAAGATGAAAAAGCAATTAAAGATTTACAAGCAATGGAAAATACAGTTGATTTTGGTATTGTTAGAACATTAAATGAAAAAATCCAAACTATAAGATTAGCAAATACATCACCAATAGATGCAATATATACTGCTTTTATGAAAACTCCTGGAAGTATTTTTTATGTTAAAAATCCTAAAGATAGAATTAAAGCAGGAGAAACAAAATTAGTTGAAATATCATGTAAACCAGATGAACAACAAAAATTCTTAGATACATTATATTTTAAAATTGAAGAAAGTGAAGGATTTGAAGTTACATTAAAAGCAACTGGTGATGGTACAACAATTGTACCTGAATTTGATTTGAAGACAATAGATTTTGGTGTAGTATTTACTTGTACTGATATAGAAAAGAAAATAAAATTTGAAAATAGAGGAAGAAGTGATCAATATATTTCATTTGTATCAAAAAAACCAAAAAAGAAACCAATACCTGATGAAAAAAAGGAAAAGAAAAAAAAAGATGAGGAAGAAGAAGTTGAAGTATTTAGATTCTTTGAAGATTGTCCAAAAAGAACTTTACCATCAAGAAAATATGGTACAATGACATTAATTGCTAATTCACGAAAAGCTGGAGTAATAACTGCAAATTATGGTGTTCATTGTTATAAAACTTCAGATAATAATGGTCCTGAAATTTGGGATGTTACATTAAGAGCAGAATTTATTGATCCACAATTAGAATTTTCTCCACCTAAACTATTCTATACTTATAAAAATGATGAAGACCATGATAAAGATACTATATATAAAATTGTAACTATTAAAAATGCTGCTTTACTTCCTGCTGATTTTTCAATTAAGACTGAACCACCATTTAGTATTTCACAAGATAAATTCTTAATTGAACCTGGTAAAACTGAAGATTTAAGAGTTGATTTTGATCCAAGTTCTAATAAGAAGAAAAAGAGAATTGAACAATTTGATGGAAAATTAATTTTCAAACATAATAATCATGAAAAAGTAGAAGAATTAAAAATGACTGTTCAAATTAATTTCCCAAATATCAAAAACTTACCTAATGAATTATATTTTGGTTGTTTATTAAATGATACATTTTCCAAAAAAACAATAAAATTAGAAAGAGATACATCATGTGATTTAGATGTTGTATATGAATGGGAATTAATTGAATTAGAAAATTCATATGAGAGTTTAAAAAGAGGAAGAGCAGTTACTAGAAAAATTCCATTAAATGAAGTTTTTAGTATTGTTCCAATGAATGGTAGATTAAGAAAAGGAGAATTAGAAACAGAAGAAGTGTCAATAACATTTACACCAGGACCAAATCAAAGATATACTGCAATTGCAAGATGTCTTGTTGATGGAGGACCTGAATATGATTTGAAATTAATTGGTGAAGCCAGTGAAATTAAATATAAATTACAAGTTAATGATGATATTTATGATTCAAATAAAAAAGAATTTGCTATTAAATTTGGTGAAATACCATTTAATACTTCTACAAAAGTTGATTTATTTATTAAAAATGAAGGTGAAGTACCATTTGATTATAGAATTACTTATCATACTGATAAATTAAGATATCTTTCTTTAACAAATGCAATTGATAGTGTTAATAAAGGAGAAAGTAAAAAAATTACTATAGAAATTATTCCAGGTGTTCCTGATAAAATGGATGATGAAATTGTAATAGAAATAGCACATTTTGAACCACATCATATTAAAATAAAAGCTATTGGTTATTATCCTGGAATTATATTATCTGCTCCTTTAATGAGATTAGAAGAAAATTTCAAAGAATTATTTGAATTAACAAAAACAGATTATGTCTCAAAAAGAAGAGCATTAGATGATTATTTCCCAAAAACAAAACAAAATATAAAAAAAAATGTTTTAACACTTCAAAGCAGTTCAGAATTAAATAATACAAATATAACAGATGATTCAATATTTGAATTTGATGTAAACAGAAATTTATTATGTGGTAAAATAGTAGATAAAATGGCAGAAGGTGAAATCCAACAAAATATTCCTCAACAACCACAAACAACTTCAAAATTCCAACCACCACAACCTAAAAAAGCAGAAAAAGCTCCAAATGTTAATAGTGCAGCATATAGAGAAAATCAATTAAGTACATATATGAAAGATTTAGTTATTGCTGAATATAATGTTTCATATGGTAATGTTGTAGCAAATCATAAAGCAAGTGTTACATTTACAGTATCAAATTTAAATAAAGGGCAAATTAGTTTTACTATTGATAAAAAGGATATGGCTGCAAAAGGTTATACAGTAGTTAATGGAACTTCTAGTGATAGATGTTATATTGATGAAGGAAAAAGTGTTAATATTACTGTTACACATAATACTTCTAGTAATAATGCTAATATTGATGTTAATAATGTTTTAAAAATTGTTATGAGTAATGGAGAAGTTTATTTAATTCATTTACATTCATTTGTTTCAATTCCTAATTTATCTTTAAGTACTAATTTAATTGATATGGAAAGAGTTTATCTTGGAAGAAAGAAAATAATGAAATTCAGAATTGAAAATATTAGTAGAGTTGATTGTTCTTGGAATGTTGTTTGCAAAGCAATTTCTGGAAAGAGACAAACAAAAGAAGAAAAGAAAGAAGATCAATCTGTGTTTGATATTTTCCCTAAAGAAGGTAAATTAGCACCAGGAAAGAAATTAACATTAACAACAACATTTGTACCAGTAAGAAGGAAAAAATATCAAGGGAAATTTATATTCCATATAGTTGATAATGCAAAAAATATTGAATGTCAAATTAGAGGTAATGCTGAAGTATTTGATTTAATAATTACTCCTGATGTTGTTAATATTGGTCCAATATTACCATATTATAAATATGGGTTAGCTCAAATTGAAATTAAAAATCCAAATGATTCCCAAATTGAAGTCTATTCATCTGATTTTGATAAAAAATTCATTGAAGAAGAAAAAGTATTTAGTTATTATAAAGCATTTTGTAAAAATCCAGAGGATAAAATTGATATAAAAATTAGAAATGCAGGAGAACCAATGTGGAAAAAATTTGATGATTTTAATACAAAATTAAATGAAAAAATTGAAGAATTTAAACAGTATACAGAAGAATACTTAACATCTAAAAATGAAACATTTGATAAATTATTCACAAATGAATATCATGAAAAATTATCATTATTAATACCAACTGATGATGATGATGCAGAAATTCATTTCCCACAAGGAGTACCAAAAAGAGATAAAGTAAATATAGTATTAATAGGTCCAACTCAAAGTGGAAAGACTTCAATATTAAAAGAACAAGTAAAAAAACAATTTAGAGGAGTGGTCTCAATTAAAGATTTATTACAATGGAATTTAGATAATGGACATCCAGAAATGACAGAAAAAATTGCAACTTATACAGAAGAGAAGAAAAAAGAATATGAAGAAGCAAAAGTAGCATATGATAAGTTAGCAAAACAAGCAAAATCAAATAAAAAAATGACATTACCAGAAGCACCCACTGAAAATATGTATAAAAATGTATCAAAAGAAATTTTCGCTGAATTACTTACAAATAGAATATCACAACCAGACTGTAATTGTGGATGTGTATTTGATGATTTGGAATCTGAAATTTTAGATAGTCCTGAAACTGTTTTAGAATATTTAGATGATTATTTTGTAAAAGAAAATTTATATTTAGCATACTTTGATTTCCCAAAAGATATAGATGGAAATGAAGTTTGTCATTATATTGATTGGTCAAATTATATTGATGAATTAAATCCAGATAAAAGAAAACCTTCAGTTAGAAAAAAATCAACCCAACCATTAAAAGTTCAACCCAAAAAAGCAACAGTTCCTCCATCAACATCTCCTGAAAAAGCTGCTGCTGCCACTACAACTAATAATAATAATAAAGCTGCAACTACTACTAATAAAGCACCAACTAATAATAAAACTACAACTAAAAAGAATGTTAAAGGAAAAGGTAAAGCTGAAGTTGTTGAAGAAGTAAAACCTGAAATTGACCCAGAAGTTGTTGAAACATTTGAAAAAATGTTTGAAGATTTTGTAAAAGAGAAAATCCCTGTTTTTAGTGTTGCAAATGAAGAACCAAAAGAATTAACACCAGAAGAAAAAGAAGCATATGCCCAATATGTTGAAAGAATGACTAAGAAAATGGAAGAATTATTAGATAGAAGACTTAATCCACCAAAAGAAGAACCTGAAGAAGAAGAAGAGGAAGATGATAAAAAGAAAGATGGTAAAAAAGATGATAAAAAGAAAAAAGAGGAAGAAAAGAAAAAGAAAGAGGAAGAAGAAAAGAAAAAGAAAGAAGAAGAAGAAAAGAAGAAAAAAGAGGAAGAAGAAAAGAAAAAAAAAGAAGAAGAGGAAAAGAAAAAGAAAGAAGAAGAAGAAAAGAAAAAACAAGAAGGAGAAGAACAAAAAGAAGGTGAAGAAAAGAAAGAAGGTGAAGAACAAAAAGAAGGAGAAGAACAAAAAGAAGGTGAAGAAAAGAAGGAAGGTGAAGAACAAAAAGAAGAAGAAGTTGAACCAGAAGATGAAACATTTAAAATGGAAAGAAAATGTGTTCCAATTATGTTTGAACATTGTATTCCTCAATTATTATTAAGTTATTATAAATCAATTCCAGATCCAAAATTACCTGATCCCGAAGAATTACCAATACCACCTGATGAGGAAGTTCAAATAATTAAAAAACCACCTGAAAGAATACCACATGAAATGTTAGAAAACTTTTTCTTAAAAGGAATTGATGAGAAATATAAAGATTTACCATTTGAAGAATTAATGGAAAAAGTTAAAGAAGAAGATAAAAGAGCTGAAGAATATAGAAAAAATAAAGAAGCAGAAAATAAAGATCCTAAAAAGAAAAAAGCTCCACCTAAAAAAGATGCTAAAGGAGGTGCAGTTGAGGATGAATTTGTACCTGAAGTTATTTTAACTGATCAAGTAAGATGGGTTATTCCTCCTAATGAATCTGTTAAAGCAATTGTTGGATTTTTCGCTAAAGAAGTTTGTAATAAATCACAAGAATTTTTATTTGAAGTTTTAGCTTATCCACCAATTGAATATAAAATACAAATTAATGGTGAAAGTGATTATCCTTCAATGACTACAATCACCACAAGACCTAAACAAGGTTCAATTAATTTAAGAGGACTTGGTAAAAAATTCGAAGATGATTTTGGTTATATTTTAATTACTAATGATCCAAATAGAGAATTAGAAAAATATAAAGCTACAAATTGTAAAACTCTTAGATTTACAAATAATGGTAAATTCGATTTAACTGTTGATTTTGATTTTATGAGTTCAATGAATTTAGATGGATTAGGATTTAAATTACCTTTCCCACCAGGTCAATCAACTGATCCTAATTTCGATGCCAATGCTGATCCAAAAGCAAAAGATAAAAAACCAGCTAAAAAAGATCCAAATGCTCAAGAACAAAGAACTCCTTTCCTTTTACCTAAAAATCAAATTGAAATTAAAATGGGTCAAACAGCTGAATTAGAAGTATATGCATTTCCAACAAAAGAGACTGAATATAAAGATGAATTAATTTGTTTAATGAAAGATAATCCAATTCCAACCAGAGTTTTATTAACTTGTAAAGGAGCTGAACCTAAAGTTGATATTGAAACTGATTCATTAGATTTTGAAAAATTGGTAGTAAATCAACCAAGAACTAAATATTTAAAGATGAAAAATGTTAGTGAAGTTAATTGTAAATGGGTTTTGACTGGATTAGATGCATTACCTAATGTTTATAAAATTGAACCTGTTAATGGTATTATTGAAAAAGGTAAAGAACAATTAATAGCAGTTACTTTTTGTTCTGAAAATCAAGATAAATATCCATTCCAATTTAATTTAGAAATTGAAGATAATTTAGGTTATGGTGTTAAAATTGAGCCTAAAGTTATTAAATTAATGGCTGAAGCATTTAAAGTTAGTGTTGAATTGGTTATTAATAATGAAGGGAAAATTATTGATTTTGGAAATGTTAAAGTTAAAGAAACTAAAGGATTTCCATTTGTATTAAAGAATTTAGGTATCTATAAGATTAGATATAAATTTGAAATTATGAAGAAATTATGGCAAGAATTATTTAAATTTGAACCTGTAGATGGAGAAATAGAACCAGGGAAAGATAAAAATATCTATTGTATTTTCAAAAGATATCCAAAAGATATTAATATATCACCTCAAAGAAATTCAAGTGAAATTAAATTATCAATATTTGAAGGAGAAAAAGGAACAAAAAATCAAGATATTAATATATTTGTTAATGTAGCATCATATTTCTCAAAATATACAATAAATCCACCTAAAAGTATTAACTTTGGTTCATTACAATATAACGAAAGTCAAACTCGTTCAATTGAAATTAGAAATGAAGGTCAATTTGATTTCAATTATGAAATATTTGAATATTTACAAGATATAAATAAAATGAAAGCAATAAAAGAAGAAAAAGACCAAAAAGAAATAGAAGAAGAAATGGAGAAAGAAAGAGAAATAAAAGAAGCAATTGAAGGTGGAAAACCTAAAAAACAAGAGAAAAAACCACCAAAACAAGACCCAAAGAAAAAGGGTCAAGAAGACGTATTAACAATAGGGAAATATCAAATTAAAAACTTTAAAGGAACAATTGCTCCAGGAAGTAGTGCTAAAATAGATGTAGTATTTACAGCAGAAGGACAACAATTCTGTAGTGCCAACTTAGCAATAGATATTCAAGGTAGACAACCAGATGATAATCCTCTAGGAATTCCATTTGATTTAGTTGCTGAAAGTTGTATTCCTGGAATAGAAACACAAGATTATGATGCAATATTTGAAGAACAAACAGTCTTACCCAGTATTAGTCCTGATTTGAATAAACAAAATGTTATTACTAGTGGGATATTTGGTGCTGAAGAAAAAGTATTCTGGTTTGGTACTATTATAGCAAGTAAAAATCCAAATGGTGTAAGTGAAAGATTCAAATTAATTAATAATAATAAAATTCCATGTATTGTAAAAATAGCAGTTAATCCTAGAACAGCAAGTAAAAGCGAAGGATTTGCATTTACTGCTCAATATAAAGATCCACTTAAAATATATCCTGGTGAAAGTGAATATGTTACTGTTACTTTTAATCCAACATCAGTTATGCCTTATTCTGGTTTATTTGAAGCTACTGTTGAAGGTAATTCAGATCCAAAGAGTGGTTCTTTGAAATTCGAATTAAGAGGTGAAGGTACTTTACCTACATTATTACTTGATTCACCAAATGAATATGATCCTGATGGAACTCCAATGCTTAAATTCAAAAAGATGAGATTAAAGAAATCAACAACTTCTCAAATTGTACTTAAGAATGAAGGAGTAGTTCCAGCGACTGTTCAATTTGAGCCTTTAGTTCATGATTGTTTCAGCTTTGAATCTTCTACAACTGCTACTATTCAACCTAAAAAATATCAATCTTTTGATGTTAAATTTACTCCTCTTTATGAAAAAGTAGAGAAAGCAATTATACAATATAAAACATTATTTAATCCATATGAAAATCCTAAATTAATTGTTACTGGAGAAGGTTTCTTTGAACCTGTTTCTATTGAAGGTTTAACTAATGATATTGAAATGAATTTAGGTGATGTTTGTGTTAATTCTGAAAAAACTTATTCATTAACTTTAATTAATAATAGTGAAAATAATTATAGATTCAACATGATTAATAATTTAGAACCATCACTTACTTTCTATCCAACATATGGTTTTGTCTTAGCAAAAACACAAAAAGAAATTAATGTAAAATTCGTTTCTCCCGAAAGTGTAAAACATATTCAAAAAGATTTATTCGTTGAATTAAAACAATTTAATTTTAATGCTGATGTAGTTGAAACAGATTGGGATGAGACAATGAAAACAATTAAAAAAGTAACTCCAACACAACAACAAGAAATATTAGCTAAAAGACAAGAAGATATGCAAAAAAGAAAAGAAGAAAATGAAGCAATGATAGGTGTATTAACTAATGTAAAAGGTGCAAAAGCTCCTGCTGCAAAAGGAAAAGATCCAAAAAAAGATGCTAAAAAAGATGATAAAAGCAAAAATGTTGCTGTTGAAGAAAAGCCATCAGAAGAAGAAGCTAATATTGATATTGAAGAAGTTAATCCAGAACCAGAAATTACAATAGTAGATAAAAGTGAAAAATATTTACCAATTAAATTAAATGTGATAAGTGATTTTGCTAAATATGAATGTAATATTAAAGAAATTAAATTCAAACCAACTGTTATGTATGGTACAAGAAAATTTGATTTTAATATTAGAAATATTTCAATGATGGCTTTAAATTATAAATTTGTTTTCACAAATCCAAATCCAATAAGTAAAAATGAAACAACTAATTTATTAACATCATATGATAAAACATATCCACCACAAGATTCTGCAGGTGGTGCTTTCACCATCTCTCCTAGTCATGGTACAATCCCTGCTCAAAGTGATGAAATTATTACTATCACATTTAATCCTTTAGAAGTAGATGAATTTAACTTTAGAAGAATATTACATTGTAATATTAAAGATTTAGATCCTTCTATGAAAGAATTAAAAATTGAATTAAGTGGTGATGCTGAAAGACCTTTATGTCATTTTGAAATGGAAGGTGGATGTCATAGAGAAAATGGTGCATGTATTTTAGAATTTGAATCAATTGGTATGATGATTAAAAATACTGTTAGATTCTTTGCTTTAAATCCAACTAATCAAGGATATGAATTTGAATGGGAACAACCTGATGAAGATTTAATTCCAAATATTAATAAAGTTTTCAAATGCTTAACACCTAAAGGAGTTATTTATTCTGGAAAGAAATTTGAAATGGTATTTGAATATACACCTAATTCATTGGGTCAACATGAAGCTTTCTATAACTTTAAGATATTATCTGAAAATCAAATTCATAAATTCATATTACATGGTATTACTAGAGAACCTATGATTTTATTCAATGTTGGTAAAGTTAACTTTGGCCCATTACTTTTAGGAGGAAGACAAAAAGAAGTTATTCAAATTAGTAATGAGGAGCATTTACCATATAAATTCTTATTTGATAAAGATAGTATTAAAGGAAATGTTTCATATGGTGATAGTTTATTTGTTTCTCCAATTGCAGGAACATTACAACCTAAAAGTAGTACAAAAGTTGAAATTACTTTCATGCCTCGTGTTGAAAAGGAATTTAATTATAATTTATTATGTAAGGTTAAACAAAGAATGAAACCATTAACATTAAATGTTAAAGGAGTAGGATATACTATTGTTCATGGAGTATTCCTTGATAATAAACCAGATATGAAATTATTAAGAAAAGGTGAACATGTTATTGACTTTGGAGACTTCTTTATTAATGATAAGAGAGAAAGAAGTATTAGAATTGAAAATAATGGTGGATTCAATTTCCATTATACATTTAAGAGAAATGGAGCTGATTATCTTAAAATTACTCCTGATAGTGGAACTGTTACTAAAGGAAGTAAAGTTAATGTTACTTTAACATTATTACCACTTAATAGAATCAATTTAGTAAATCATAAAATATTCCTTAATATTATTTCGGGTCCAACTTATACATTTTTAATTAATGCCAAAGCAAGAACTCCACAAATCATATTCTCTTCTATTAAATGTAACTTTGGTCCTTGTTATGTTATGAGACAACCAGTTCCAATAGTCCAAATAATTACAGTTAAAAATATGGATAAAGAAGCATTAACGATTGAAACTGATTTTGATAGTAAAAATAAGCAATATTTAGATGTTTCACTTTCAACTGGTCAAGTTATATTACCTTATCAAACTCAAAGTGATATTCTTGAAATTCCAATTCAATTTATTCCAAGAGATTATGTTAAATATAAAGATATTATCAAATTTAAATTTAATAATATATATGATGTTGATGTAGAAGTAACTGGTGAAGGTATACCACTTAAAGTTGAATTAGAAGATCCATCATTACAAGCTCTTAACTTTGGAATAATTAAATTAGGTCAAAATAAAAAAATGTCATTTAATGTTATTAATAGAGGTAAGATGTTAACAACAGTAGAATTATACCCTGATAATTCTAGTACATTCCTTAAGAAATGTTTATCAATTAAAACTGATTTTGTTAATGACCATCCCGATGAAGTTACTAAACCATTAATTCATGTATTACAACCAAAAGAAATGTTCAAAACTGAAATTACCTTCAATCCAAATATAAGAATACCACAATTTACTGAAGATTTAATGATTAAAATTAATAATAGTGAAAGAAAGCGTATACTTGGAGTAACAGGAGCATCATATGGTGTTGATGTTAAAATGGTTGGTGAAATGCCATCATTTGGTTCAGTTACAGTTAATTCTAATGCAATAAGAACTATATCATTAAGAAACTTTGGAGATATTCCAGCAATATTCAATTGGTCACAAGTAGATAATAAAAAGAAAAATTATACTAAATACTTTACTATCACTCCACAAAAAGGAACTATACCACCACATGAAGATGTAATGATTCAAATTATTTTCCATCCAAAAGATGTTAATAATGCTATTCAATATGAACATATTAAATGTAATATTGAAGAATTTGATACTCCAATTGATATTAGTTTATATGGTAAGAGTATCGAATGTCCTGCAGACAGTATTACTGAAAAGAAAATGGAGACTCAAGTTCGTGTTCCAGTTACATATGAAATTAAAATTAAAAATCCAACTGATAAACCTTGGAGAATTACTCCATCTATATCATCAAGTGTTAAAAGTTATGTTGATTACTTTAAAGGAAGTGACCAAGTATTTGAAATTAATCCAGGTCAAGAAGCAACTTATACTTTAACATATAGACCATTAACAATGAGTAAAATTAATCCAGATGATGAAAATGAAAAAGTTAAAGAACATGATGCTACTGTTTTCTTCCCATTACCTGATGGGACTGCTAAAATGTTTAAGATAATAGGAACAAGTCTTGCTCCTTCAGCACAAGAAACTATAAATGCAAATGCACAAGTAAGAGAATGGACAATGATCAAATTAAATATTCAAAATTGGTTATATCAAAATCAAAGATTCAAAGTTACTTGGGATAAACCTCAACAAGGTATATTTATTAAAGGAGCAAATACAATTGATATTTCATCAAATTCATCAAAAGAATATAAATTAAGTTATAAATCATTAAAAGAAACACCATATAATTTCAAAATAACATTCCAAAATGTAGATACTAAAGAATATGTTTTCTATATGATTAATGTTACAATGACTCCAGCTAATGCATTATCAACTGTTGAATTATCAGGAGAAATTAGAGAAATTGCAACTGGTTCATTTACAATTAACAACCCTCTTAATATTGATATTACAATACCTAAAGAACAAGTTGTTATTGAAAATGAATATTTAACAATATCACCAGAAACAATTAATATCCCTGCTGAAAGTGAAGTAACTGTTGATGTATCATTCCGTCCATTAATAGTTGGAAAAACAAATACAAATGTTATAATAAAATCACCTGAATTAGGAGAATTGAAATATCCAATAGAAATAGAAGGTACAAACGCTCCAGCAAAAGTACTCCAACCAATCCAAGCATCATTAGGTAGTGAAAAAATTGTTCAAATTACATTTACACATTATTTAAAGAAAGCAGCAACCTATACAGTAAAAGTAGAAAAATATGCTGATAATATTCCATTTTCAGACTTTATTCCAGAAGTTGCTAATATAACAGTTGATCCTGCAAAAGGAGGTCAACCTGAAAATACATTTAATTTAAAGTATGAACCAAGTAATGTTAGCGAAAGTAAAGGAATTTTGAAAGTATCATCACCTGAAGGTGGTGAATATCAATGGATTATTACTGGAAAAGCTTCATTCCCACAAGCACAAGGACCATTTAAGATTCCTGCAGGTAAAGGTTTATCACTTGAATTTAAAAATCCACTTAATGAAGCTGTAGATGTTAATGTAAGATTTGATAATCCTAATTTCTCTGCTGGAAAAGTTAATAATAAGTTAGAAGCTAAAAAAGTTATGAATGTTCCTATTTCTTATAAGGTTATTAATAATGAAAGTGGTAATACTGGTAGATGTATTATTACTATTAATAAATTACCCTCTTGGGTTTATTATCTTAGTGCTGAATAAATTTAGGTTTAATAATATTCGCTTTAATTTTTATTTTTAAACTTTTAATTTTAATATTTACTAAATTTTAAAAATTCTCTTTTTTATTATAGAATATATACTTTTATTTTTTAAATTAAAGTTCAAAATAATAATTTATTCATTATATTTTTAAAAAAATAATTATTTTTAATTTAGTTATATAAAAAGGAAATTTAAAATTAAAATGTAAAAATGGAATCAGATCCTAAACCATATCCTAGAGTTAGACGTCCTTATAATTCAAATAAATTACAATGTCCAATATGTTTTGATACAATTCAACAACCTGTAAAATGTTTAAAATGTAGAAATGCTTTTTGTAAAAGATGTTGTTTTAGATTGGAAAGATGTCCAATGTGTAGAGCAAACCCATTTAAAACAATTACTTATGAAAAAATATTTAAAGTTTTTAAAGAAATTTTTTTTTATAGATTCTTAAGTCAAGTTAGATTAATGAATAATTTAAAATCAGGAGAATTTTTAGAATGTTCATGTACTTTATGCAATTTTAGAGGGCATAAAGAAGATTTTCTTGAACATTTAATTGGATGTCACAAAAAAACGTTTACTGATTTTTTCAATATGAAAATACAAACTGATAGAAAAAAAAATATTGTAACTGAAATTTTAGGAGAACAGTTTAAATAATTAATAATATTTTATTATATATCGTTAATAATATTATAAATTAAGGAATATTATTTTACGTTTCTTTTCTTTTTGGCTCTAAATCAGTTAAAGGTAATAAAAATCTTTTTTTTGAAATAACAAATATAATAATTAATATAATTAACACAACTGTATGAATAATATCTGCAATTATTAAATATAAAAAATAATCAAGAGCTTGATCTGGAATAAACCAAAAAATTATTCTTATTATTCTTGAAATTGCAATAAATAGTAAATAAACTCTTGAAAGAGCACCAATATCTCCTTCTTTATATAATAAAGGAATTTGTGGAATTAAGCTCACTGAATCAGAAAAAATATGAAATGATATAAATATATCGGTGTTAAAAAATTTTTCATCATATCCCACATTAAAAAATAATGAAAGTATTAAAGTAACAAAAATAAGAAAAAACCAACTTTCATATATTTTATTTTTCAAAGATAATATTTCATAAGAAATTTTCTCACAATTATGTAAATAATTATATATAAAATATATTTCAATAAAATATGAATAATATAATTCAATATATGTAATTAAATAACCATTAAGGTATGATTTTCTTTCCCATAAATGTCTTGCAATTGTTGAAATTAAAAAAATTATATGAGTATCTAATGAAACACATTCAATATTATCATTCTTTTTTTTCATTATATAAAGTTGATATGTTGTTCCTAAATGTTGTGCAATTTCACTTAGATGAAAAACCCAAGCATTGCCTTCATCTTCAAAAGTAGACATCATTTTTTAAAAAAATAAAAATATTTTAAATTTTAAATATTATATTTAAAATTTCAAAAATAAAAAGAAAAATCTTATAATAAATAACCTAAATAAATTAATTTATCAATTAAATAAACAGAAGCAAAAAGTAAAAAGACTATACCACTAATAATACTAATTTGTTTATTTGTTAAAAGACCAGCTACAGATTTTCCAATTAAAACTGCAGTAGTAACTAAAAGAAATTGAGCTAATGAAGTTCCACAAAAAATTCCAGATAAATTATATTTAGATGTAATTACAATTGTAGCAATTTGTGATTTATCCCCTAATTCCCCAATTATAAAAGCAATACAGTATTTCCACCATGAATTAAAAACAGTTAAATCATCTTCTATTTCTTCTTCAAAGTAAATATTTTTAATTTTAACATTATTATTTTCATCATTTTCAACTTCATTTTCATTTTCTTTTTTTTCATCATTATTATTAACTTGTTGAAGTAATTTTTTAGATTTTAATTGTAATCCTTGGACAATTAAACAAATTCCAAAAATACAAAAAACTAAAATTGCAATCCAATCTAATGCATCTCTATTTATAAAATAAGGTAATATTGCACCAAGACAAATACTAATAATATTCATAAATTCAGAAACAATTAAAGATACTGCAAAAGCTTCCCAAAATGAATTCATTGAAACATAAATCATATTTAAAAAATAAGTTTTATCACCAAAACCAGCAATGAATACTAAACTTAATCCTCCATAAAATCCTTGCCAAAAGTCTTCTGTTAAGTAATCATTATGATACTTTTTTTCATAAAAATTAAATAAAGACATAATTAAATATTTTTTTTAATAACAATATTTAATTTTAATTTAAAATTATAAAATATAAAAGGTATGAGGGTGTTCTAGTTTTTTTAAATTAATTTTTTCACAATTTTCACATAAAAAATAATCATCTTCACATTCACTACATTTATATAAATGACCAACTATTAAATTTTTACATAAATTGCATCGAAAGCCTCTAATATCATTTTCAGTATAATTATTTTTTTTAATAAACTTATCCATTATTTTTGCTTTTATTTCTTTCAATAATTTATTAATCTCTATTTCTTTTTTTTGAAGGAATTTTTTATTTATTTCTAATTCCCTTTCACTAAATTCAATGTTTAAAATTGGAATTGGTTGTTTTTTATTAAAATAATTTTCAAAAAATATTTTTGTACCCATATCATCATTAATTGTAATAATTGAACCATTTTCTTCAAATGTAATTTGTTTTATTGGTTTTTTGTTTTTTAATTTTTCTGCAATGAATTGAGTTAAATCTAAATATAAAAATAATTTTTCAATTTCTGTTTGTAAAGATTCACTATTTTCAGGTGATAAAATGATTGGCATTTTATATATTTTTTCTTCCATTTTTATTAAATAAAATATTAACTATTTTAAAATATTTTTAAATATAATATTTCATTCTTTTGTTTTTACTAATTAAATATTTATAATTTAATTTTTTATTTTTTTATATACAATTGTTTAGTAGAACATTTATTACATTGAATTCCTTCATATATATTTCCACAAACTAAACACAAAACTTTTTCACTAAAAATATATGAATGAGTTTCTCTATCATCATGACATATATAACAAGGATAAACTTGATTACAACATTTAAAAATCGGTTTATAATTTGCCTTAAAATGCATACATTTATCAATTAATCCTCCTTCATTAATATTTTTTATTTTTTTTAATAGACATAATTCATCAATTAATCTTCTTTTTTCATCATATAATTCTTTTATTTCAATTCTTTTTTTTTCAAATTCTAGATCCTGATAATCTCTTTCTTCATTTATTTTTTCTTCTAAATTATTATTATCACATTCAGGACATTTATAAAAAATTTTTGGTTTAGGTTTTTCTATTATTTCTGATAAAATTTCATTATTTTTTTTTTCAAAAATAAGTTTAGATATAAGAATATGAATAATTTTTGAACTTTTAATAATTTCTGCGTTTTGACAATTAAAAGGGCAAGTGTTAAAATTTTCAAAATAATCATTTATACATTTTTTACAGAAATTATTTTCACATAAACTACATTGCATTGAATTGTTTATAATCCCTTTACAAATAGGACAAATAACAATATCTTTAACTTCATTATAAAAATCTTTATTCACAATTAACTGAGGATCAATATAATCATTCATTTAAAATTTTAAATTTCAAAAAAATAAGATAATAATGATTTTTTAATATTAAAATTAATATTTAAAATGATATTTTTAATAATAAATAAAATTTAATAACCGTCATAATCATCATTAATTTCAAATCCAAAACCAAATTTCCTAGGAACACCTCTAATAACTTCAAAAACAGGACCATTATCAAGATTAGAACTATTTGCATTAGGATCAATTTTATCTCCATTCATTCCAATATTATCCATACTAATTGCAATACTAATCATTTTTTTCATTATTTCCTTACTAGAATAATCAGGTAAAATTAAAAAGAAGAAACAAGTATCTGCTCTTGGTAATAAATCTTTTTTAGAATGTGGATTAAATTTAATTGTAAATTGGATTTGTCTTTTTGTATATTCTTCTTGAGTAGGAGGAAGTCTTTCTTGTGCATAACAAAATTTAACAAAATTAATTTTATTTTCATCTGAGAATTCATTTAATATTTCCCATAACCATTTAACTAAATAATCTTTTTTTTGTAATTCTGGTGCTATTACTGTATTTTTTTTTAAAAGCTCTATATCTACTGTTTTTTTTCCACAGACTAATCTTTCTACTTCTTCCCATGTAAAGAATTGAAGTAATGATGATGGAATCATTTTACTTAATCCTTTTATAATTGAATGAATTTGTTTTAAACATTCATTTAATCTTATATTATTTATTTCATTTAATAATTGTTTTCTTTGTTCGCTTGATTCTACTATATTATCATAATTTCCTTGTAATTTTTTTTCTGATCCATCACTTAAATTAATTGTGTTAATTCCATCAAATGTATTTTTTAATAATTCTTTATCTGGATTAGGATTTGATAATAATTGATTCATTTGATATAATCCTTCATCAAATTGTTTTATATCATCTAAATTTATTTTTTCATTTATTAATTTTTTCCAAACTAAAGAACATAAATCTAAAGGTAAATAAACACCAGTTCTAATACAAATCCCCATTAAAAATCCTAAAAATTCATATTGTGGAAAATCTTCATTTTTTGGATTAATAGTAAATTTGTCTTTAAATTCTCCTTTATTATTAACATTATTTTGAGTAGGAATAAGTAAGTTAACTTTTTCTCCATTTTGTAATTCTAGAGTAATATCACTGAAAAATTGTCTATAAGGACCACTTAAACCTTGAACAAGTTCATTAATATATTCAATTTTAAAAGCATTATGATCTCTATCAATTCTCTTACTTCTAAATGAAGCTGGATCATATTTTGTATATTGATAATATACTTGTGTAAATTCTGCCTCTTTTTTAAATGGTTTTTTTGTTAATAAAGTACCCAATGCTGAATTTAATTGAGGTAAATTATTAAATATTTCTCTTCCTTTTCTTCTTATTCCTTTTAATACTGCTTTCTTTGGTGAGGAGTTTTCTTTTTCATTTTTCATATTTGATATTCTGTCAACTTTAAATATTGGAATTTGAATTAATTCTTCATCGTATTCACTTAAATCAATTATTTTTTGAAGGAGATTATTTTTTATTTTTGGTGATGTTATTCCTCTCATTTTTGTTAGTAGTGTTGATAATGATGATGATTCATTATGAATATTTGTATTATTATTTAATGATGGTGGATTAATTAACGGAAGACTTAATGATAGGAAATAATTGATTTTTGATAATATTGCTAAATAAAATCTAAATTGTGCTAATGATATATTATCAAAGTTTACCCTTTTTGAAAATAATGAAATATTTGAGTCATTTGAATAAATGTATTTTGCAACAAATGATATTTCATTAACATTTATTTTATATTTATTTAATGATGCAATATCTAAATATAAATCTATTCCATTATCTTCTAACATTAGTATTTTTTCCTTGGTTATTTTAGATTGAGATGATAAAATATTATTTATTATATTCTTTTTTTCTTTATCTTCAATAAATTTTTCAATTTTTAATTTTTTATCTTGAATATATTTAGTTTTGAAATTTTTAAATCTTTTAATAAGAAAATCAAATACATTTTTATCATTATTTTCAATAATTTCTAATTTCAAACCATCTTTTATTTTATTTTTTAATTTATTTAAGCATTCATCATTATTTAAATTTTCATTTTCAATTGAATCTTTTTTGCTATCATCTTCAATTTTAAGTGGTTTAGCTCTAATTACAGGTTTTTTTGGTGCATCACAATATACACAAGCAGTATTATCTTTATCATTAAATTCATGGCATTGGGAACATTCCCATAATTGCTCTTCTTCAGGTTCTTTTTTTTCTTCTTTTGAAGATTCAATTTTATTTAATTTTACAGTATCAAAATAATCAATTAATATAAATATCTTATTATTCAAATGAATAATATCATCTTCACTTCTCACAATTCCACCATATTCATTTACTTTTTTAAAAATATCTTTTAATTGATTTCCTTTTATTATTATTATTCTTTGATTTTGAGTTTTTAAGAAATCATTTATTTTATTTGTTATTTCTGTTTGAATATTATTATCTAATTCTTTTTCATTATGAATATCATTTAAAATTTGATATAATTGAAGCATTATTTGATGTTCTTTACTTAAATATGAAATTATATTTTCATATTTTTCATTAAGTGAATTGAAAATATTTAATATACAATCAGATAATTCTATTATATAAGGTGAAGCAAAATTCTTTTCTTTTTCTTGTTCAAATTTCTCACTAAATGTTTTAATAAATCTTTGAAGAATTTCTTTTTTAATTCCAAACTTACTTAATTTTTCATCAATAGAATTACACCCTTCAAATAAAACTTTAATTTTTTCTTTATCAATACTATGAAATATTTCATTTAAAGTTTTCATAATTTTCATTTGTAAAACAATAGGGAAATTATCAATTATTAAATTACTTAAAATATGAGAAAGAAAAGAAGGTAAATTATCATTTTCAGAACCATAAACTCTAGTTAATGAAATTAAAGTCTTAAAATAATTTGGAATAAAAGTAATAGAACAAGGTAAAGAAGAATCTCTAGAATGTAAAAACCATTCACTAGAATAAAAAATAGTAGTTCCTGGAATATATTCAATATAAATTTTACTTCTATTTAAAAATATTGATTGTAAATCATATTTTTCTTTTTTAATTGATTGTACTTCATATAAAAGATTTGTTCCATCTTCATCAGAATAAAATCTTAATGTTGCTTGAGGACCTAAAAATGCACTTGTATCAAATGATATTATTATTTCATTATATTGATTGTAATCATCACTTTTTCCTAAACATAATTCATGAATTGGGAGAAATGAACCATTATTATATTTTATATTTTCAAAAAGGTCCATTTTAAATATTTTTACATCTTTTTCTAATCCACTCCATTTTTTTAATGTCCATTCTTTTAAAAATTGACAATTTTTTATTTTATTATTTTTTGAAATATCTATTGTTGTATTTTCATTGTGATTATTTAAATTATGACTATTATCTTTACAATTTTCATCCCAATTTAATAAAAGTGCATAATTTAAAATATCATCAATATTAATATCATTAAAATCTTCATATAATTTCAAAATAATTTTATTACAATAAATACTAGTTAAATCATTTAATTGTTTTTCATATTTTTTCAAAACAACATCATAAGAATAAGAATTAGCAGGATAATGCCATTCTAGAATAGACAAATTTTCATATCCAGTCCAAAAAACTTCAACTTTCTCATCTAAGGACTTAACTAATAGTATTTTATTAATAAAATCACATAATAAAATAATAACAGGTTTCTTATATTGTAATTTCTTATCAGAACACAAAAATAATTTTCCAATAACATATTTTTCTTTTGAAGTTTGATAAGGATCATATTCTTCACTAAAAATGCTTTTAGTTACAGGAGCTCCTCCAAAAACTACACCTAAATCAGTATAAGCAGATTTTAAATTTCCATTTAAAATATGAGATCTTATTTGAGAAGTTGACATTGCAACTGCATCAGGATATTTATCATTTTTATATGCATTTATTATTGCATCTACTACTATTTTATCAAATTTAATTGCATTTGATAAACATGCTAAACATTTTGAAAATGATACTTTTGGTAATGACGATAAATATTCACTTTCTGGGAGAACTTGGTTTAAATCTTCTTTTTTATTTATTATTTTTTTTGGGTAGTTTGTATTATATCTTGGAATAAAAATATCGTTGTTGAAATTTATGTTTTGTTTATCTAAGAGGTCAAATAATGAATGAATAAATTGAGATTCACTTTGATTTA
The DNA here is from genome assembly GCA_023806865.1 of Isotricha sp. YL-2021a. NCBI lineage: Eukaryota > Ciliophora > Litostomatea > Vestibuliferida > Isotrichidae > Isotricha > Isotricha sp. YL-2021a. The sequence goes on from JAJJLH010000208.1 coordinate 27,358, forward strand.
CACTTGATGTTTGAATTAGGCAATTTTGAGTACTTAAAATTTTAATTAATAATTCTTTATTATTTGTATTTAGTTTTGAAATATTTTCAGTTTGATATAAAATTTTTAAAAGAAGGAGAATTATTATTTTATTTCTTTTATTTGTATAAAAAGTTATTAGATTTTCTGCAATTTTATTAATATCTAATAGAGAAATAATTTTTTTATTAACTTCATTAAATATTATTAAATCTTCTTTATTAACTTTTAATTTATTTGAATTATCAGATTCATCAGTATCTTCATTTATTATACTAATTTTACAATCATTAATTTTTGTCATAGTTGGATTTAAAACAATTGCTTTTTTTCCATTATACAAAACAGTTTTTCCCATTCTTAAAAATGAAAATTCACCTGCTACAATATATAAAACTCCAATTAATATTGAATCATCATTTTCATTTAAAGCTTTTACTAAATCTTCATAAATCTTTTCATAATATTTTTCATTTTTACCAATAATATCATTAATTAGTGTAGAAATAAATTCAATTACCATTCCAATTTTTTCTCCACTTATTTCATTATCAATAGAAAATACAATTTTTGACAAATCAATTTTTTCAATATTCGATTCTAAAATTTGATTAAATAAATCTTCTTTAACAATAGTAACATTTGCAAAAGTTAAAACAGTTTCTTTAAGAACATTAGTATAACCTTCAATTAACTCTTCTAATTTAGGTAAAGGTGGAAAAATATCATAATAATCATATAAAAGTAAATCATCTTCAAGATTTTTAGGAGGAGATTTAATTTGATAATTTAAACATAAATGAACTAATTTACTAAAATATTTTGCTTGTTCAATTGAAAATGAAGGACCAATTATTGAAAACCCTCTTATACAAGCAATATCTCCTATTTGTTCTGCTAATAATAAATGATGTAATATTCTTTTTGTATGGAAAATATTTAATACTAATGCTTCATATTTATTATTTTCTAAAAATGTATTTCCTGATGATTTTAATTTTTCATATTTTTCTAAGTTACTTAATTGAACTTCTAATATTTTCATTGTTTTCTGAATTAAATTTGTTGTTTTTTTATTTTTGTTTTTTAATCTATTTGTTGCAGGATTTACTATTGTTGATGAGGAATTTTTTACTAATGTTGATAAAGAATATATTGGTAGTAAATCTTTTATTGATAATGGTTGTAATTTTTTATCATCTTTTTGCTTATCTTCTTTTTGAGGAATTTTCATTTCTATTGAAAGGAATGGATTTTCATTTATATCATTTTCTTTTTTTGAAAAATTAAAGTTTTTGATTTCTTCATATTTCATTGAAAATATTTTTTTTTTGAATTCTTCATTATTAATATAATCTGAAAGAGATGTTGGATATTTTTCTTCAAAATAATAAAGTACATTTATTAAAAATCCATAATCTAATTCATTACTTGTTGGATTGAAAATTATTTTATATTTATCTTTTGATTTTTCTTCTTTTTTATTTTCTGTTAATAGGATTAATGAACCAATTTTTTTATATAATTTTGAAAAATCTGAAGTAGAAATAAATTTATTTTGTTTTACTAATTTTGAGAAAATTATATTAGCAATAGAACAAAGAGAATTTAATATTTCTTTTGAACTTTCTTTTGTTAATATATCAAAAATAATATCTATGAATTTTTCTGATTCAATTGAATCTGTTTCTATTTCTTTTTCATCTTTTTCAATTGATGAAACAAAGTTTTGAATTGCTTTTAATATTAATAAAGTTTTTTCTTGATCATTTTCAATTTTAAATAAGTTTTCTAATATTTTTGAAAGTAATTTTATTAATTTTGATGATAATGAACTATCATATTTTGTTAGTAATTGTATTAAATTTTTTAATAAAATTAATAATTCTTCAAATTCTTGTCTTTTAAAGAAATATTTCTTATTTTCAAATATATCATTTAAGCATTTTAAAATAATATTTGATATGTTTTTTCTAGTTTCTCCTTCAATAAAAGGGATCAATTTTGTTAAATCATTTATAATTACTATTAATTTTTGAATATCCAAAATTTCATTTTTACCAACTTTCTTATTATCTAATATTGATTTAAATATATTTGCTTTTGTAGTTCCAATGAATTCAATATATTTAATATTAAAAATATTTTTATGATTTTCAATAACCCATTCAAATTTTGAACTAAACATTCCAAAAGAATTAATAAAGAATCTATTATAAAAGTTTGAATGTTTTGAATCATTATTAATATTATAAAAATAATAGAATGAATTAATACCTATTTGTTTTAATGCAAGCATTTTATATTTAATAAATATTTCTGTAATTATCATATCAAGATTTACATTTTTATCAAAGAAAAATTGTTTGAATTGATTTTCTTTTTCTTTTGTATATTGAATATTGAACAAATATAAAAATAATAATTTATTAATTAAATTTAATGGAATTGTAATATATGGAGAAGAATTTCTTAAAATATTTTCTATTTCATTATCAGTTAATAATCTATATAATTTTAAGTCTGAATAATGAATAATTCCATCAACTTTCCCATAAATAAAATTAGTAAATATTTTTAAAGTATTATCAAGTGATTCTGATGCATGATTTAATCCATTTACATCACATATTTCATTTAATGCATTTTCATTTGAGAAAAATTGAGTTTTTAAATCTTCCGAAATTAAATTTTGAACTAAATCGTAAATTTTTGATTCATTTTTTTCTTCTGATGATTCTTTTTTATCATTTTTCTTAATTAATTCATTACAATCATCAACATAATTTTTAATCAAATCAAAAGTCACTTTTTCTCTTTTTATATCAATTGCAATTTGATTTAAAAAAGAAATAATTAAATCTTTATCATTATTAGTATAAATATATAAGAGATTTTTTAATAGATTCCATAATGATTGATTAAACATTGTAAGTTTATCAATTCCTTTTAAATTATTAATTATATAAGATTTGGTTTCTTCAATTTCTTCAATTTTGAATAATTGTTTATCCAATAATTTTAAAATATGTTTAAATGGATTAGATTCAAGATTATGATTAAAGAAAGAATTTAAATTTGGTTGTAAATTTGAAGTAGAATAAAATTTATTAAAAGTATAATCAGGAATTAATTCTTCAAATCTTTTTAAAATAGATAAATTTTCATAAGAAAGAAAAGAATGATATTCAGAAGTATTTGGAAGAGTAACACCATTAATCATTTTTCTAAGAACAATACAATTAATATAATCTAAATCATCTAAAGTATCAAAAATTTTTTGTAATGAAGGTTCATCAATAATAAAATTACCTTTTCCATATAATAGTCCTGTAAATGGATAAACAAAAATACTTACTTTACTAGCACCAGTCATTATTGATTTATCAATAATTTGATTTTTTGATTTTGTTTGCAAAATAATTTCTTTACCTTTTAATTCAGGAATTAATGTTGAAATATATTTTAATTCACCTGATGTATCAGATCGATTTAAAGAATATGCATTTGTTGTTGCAATTGTTATTTCACTTCCTAAAAGGAAAAATTTTTTTTTATCATTATTTCCTGATACTTTATATATAAAACATGTTCCAAAATCTTTGCAATTATTTCCTGCTAAATGTTGAGTTGAAATATTACTTCCTGAATTTTGTAATTCTGTATATATTAATATATCTTTATTTAATGAATAATAATTACCTAAATTATTATTTGAAGTTTCTATTTCTACAACATTAACATTGTTTTGAGGGAATTTTATAACATTTGAAAATGAAACATCTGTTCTATCTATTAAAGTTTCAAATACTTTTCCTTTAAGAGATAAAAGTTGAATATTTTCTTCTAAATCAGGAAGTTTTTGTTTTAGGATTTTACATAATTTTTCAAATATTAAAAAGTTTGATTTTAAGAAATTAGTTAATTTCTTAAATGGTATTTTTTCATGGAAATAATCTAAGAAATAACTTAAAATATGACATAAGTCTAAAATTGAAAAATCAATAATTGAATCTTTTGATGGGGATAATAATAATTTATTTATAATATCATATAATATTTGATATAAATTATCAAAAAAGGATTTATTCATATCTTTACTAAATATAGCTCTAGCATAAATTTGAGAAAAAAAAGTAGTAAATAATAGTTTTTTATTACAAACCTCATTTATTATAATTTTTAATATTTCATTTTTATTTGAATTTTCTTCAAAAAATATCTTAAAGAATGGAGTATAATTTGTATTATTATTATAATGTGAAATTAATGATGAAATTGTAATTACTTTTGAATCTTTTTTTTGTTTATCAATTTTTTTGGTTAAAATAAAGGATTTATAATTATTAATTTTGTCAAAAGAATCAATTAATTTATTTTTAATATAATTCTCAAGATTTAATAAATTACAAATATAATCACTTTTATTTAATGAATATAAAGCTGAAAATAATTCTTTTTGATTATCCAAATTATTAAATAAAAATTTATAATGAGTTGTAATAATATTATAAACTAAATTTATAGTTTTTTCGTTTTTGTTTTCGTTTTTTAAAAATTCTAAAAGTTTTTTCTTAATATCATCATTTATAACTTCTAATTTACTATAATTATAAAACTGAATATTTTTTAAATAATAATAAACATTAATAAGATATAAATTTGGTTCTTTAACAAATAATTGATTAATTTTTTGATATTCGGAATCAAAATTATCTTGATTAAAGCATCCATAAAATTTCCTATAATTTTCTAAATTAGCTGAAATTTCTTTTGAAAATTTTTCATAAATATTATTCATAATTGGTGAATCTTTAATTTCATAAACTTTATCACTTCTAGTAGACCAATTAAAAAATGAATTATTTTTTTGTGGTAAATATGATAAAGATTTTGATTTGCCTTTTTTACCTGATGGAGGATTTGATGATTCAAATTTAATATAAATTTTACTTTTAATAATTTCATTAATTCTATTAAGAATATATTTTTCATTATCCTTTGCAGAAATATCAATTTTATTTTCTAATTCTTCATAATTTTTTGTTTCAATTCTCTTTTTAAATAATTTATGAGGATATTCATTTGATGAATATTTAACTTTTTCTTCATTTATATAATTAGTTAAACATAATTGTGAATAGAAATAATTCCAATTAAAATAAAACCAAGGTAAATCATATTTATAACAATTTAAAAAAAGATAAATAGAATTTAATTTAGAAATTAATTTATTATCTTTTACTAATTGTTCTAATGAAATATTACAGCATTCTTCAATAATTTTTTTTTCTTTTTTAAAATCATTTTCAAAAGTAGAAGATTCAATAATAGAAATAGATAAAATAGAAATACCAAGAAGATAATAACAAGAGTTAGTTTTATCATAACAAAAACATTCATCAATATTTTGAATAGTATTAGAAGATAAACAATGTAATTTCTTTATAAAAGTTCCTTTAAAATTTTCAGTCTTAATGTCAGGTTTAATTTCAATATTTTCTTGAGAAGGATTTTTTGAATCTTTTTTTTCTGGAGTTTGAAAAGGATTAACAAAAAATGGATTAATAAAGTTTTTAAAGAAAGTTGAAGAATTTGAATCAGGAGGATTTTCTTCTATAAAAGGAGAAAAGACATTAAAACTTATTTTATTATCTTCTATTGAATTATTATTATTATTTCCTTGCTCTGGATTTTTATTTTTATTATCATTTTTATTATCATTTTTATTATTATTATTATTATTATTACTATTATTTTTATTATTATTATTGTTACTATTATTATTATTATTTGGTTTATATGGATCACTAATTATTAAATTCATATCTACATTTTTTTTTGAATCAATTAAATCTTTAAATTGATTAAAAAATTCATCTTCAACTCCTCTTAAATCATTTTTTGTTTTTTTTGAATTTTGATAGTAAAAAGATTTAATAGGTTGAATTTCAATTGAAAAATTTTTTTCATCATTTTTATTAATAGAAAAAACAAAACAACCACCTTCTTTTAATTTATATGCATATAATTTATTATTAATTAAAACCCATTTTAAATAATCAAATTTAGTAGGATCAAAATCACTTCTAAAATTTGGAATCATTGTAATTTCATAAAATCCATTTAAACCAGGTGCCATTTCAACTTTTGTTCCATATAATATTACTTTTTCACAATAATCAATTTCTTCTAATGTCTCCTTTTTACTTGGAACTTTTGTTTCTTTTTCTTTATTAAATGATTTTATTAAATAATTTGCTGCTTTTTCAATATTATAATTTTTCTTTTCTAATGCTTTTTTACATTTAGCTTTAGGGAAAAGAAAACTAAATGATTCATATAATTCATCAATTAAAATATCTTTTTCTGTTCTATTATTTAGAATATTTTCTGATGATAAAGGAAATTTATATAAAACTAAATTAACTAAAAATTCTTCATTTTTTTCTTTTCTCTTTTTATAACTTAAATACTTTTTCTTATCAGTTTTATCACCTTCAGATTCTAGAGCCAATGCATATAAATTATAATCATCACTTAATAAAACATAATTCATATTTTTTTCATATATATTCGTAGATTTCACATTTTGTGGAAAATTTAATAATTTTATTGATTCAATAGTTAAATTTTCAGTATTAATAATTTTAATATTTCCAAAATGACTTTGATTTGTTTTTAAATATAATTTATTTGTTGACTTTACATAAACTAACATTGGATTTCCTTCATTTGAATTTAAAGATAAATTTTGATTATAAACTTTTCCTTTTATACTCCCATTTTTTCCAGTTCCAATTTTATATAATCCACCACATATTCCAAATAATAAAATATATAAATAAGTAGAATCAGTTGTAATTGCAGTTTGTGTCATAACATCATTACTTTTTGTACTTGTAAATAATAAATTTTTACTTATATTATATACATCAACAACTGACCAATTTCTCATAATTGGATAAATTTCATAATTATTATCTGCTTGTAATAATTTTTCAATTGTTTCCTTTAATACTTTTTCAATTAGATTTGTATGTTTATCAATATAATTTATAAATGAATCATTTTTTTTATTGATATAATATTCATCATAAATTGAAATTAAAGATGAATAATTTCCTTGATAAATATTTAAAATAAAAAAAGAATCTAAAGTTTTAATGAATTCATCATTTAATTCAATTTTAGCATCTAATTTACTTTTAATAATTTGTATAAAATTTTGATTAAATTCTAAATTTTCAGGTTGATAAAAAACTTCTTCTAAACTTTTATTTACAATCATTTCATAAAATTTCCCAATTGAGTCTGGATGAGAAATAAAATCATATGAATTCCAATCAATATTAGGAATATATGCATATTCTTCAGCTGGATGACTTGGTATCATTAAAAGATTTGGATATGATTTTTCTTTTTCTTCATATGATTTAAAAGTCTTTTCAAAAAATTTTAATTTTCTTTGATGAAATTCATCTAATTTATTAACTATTTTTTCTCTTGAATGGTTTTCATTTTGTTGTTGTGATTGATCTATGTTTATTTGACTTGCTAAACATTCATTATACCAATTTTTATCTTTAAAATAATTTTCTACATTATATGAACACATTTCTTCTAAAATTGAAAAGAATGTTTCTTTTTCCATTTTTTCTCTTTATTATATGAATAAATTAAATATTAAACATTTTAAATAGTAGATTAAATATTTTCTGATCTAAATAATAATATTAAAAAATAAAAATAAATAAATTAAATATTTTCAAATTAAAAAATCGAAAAATTAAAAACATTATATGAAAACTCAACAAATTAATAAATTACCAACAAACCAATTAATGATATAAAAAATCTTTACAATAAAAATTACTTATCAAAAAATAGAAATAATTCAAAAGATAACTTCAAAATCTGTTTCAATACAAGCAAAAAAATAAATATAATTGATAAAATAAACTTAAAAAAATTATATGAAAATGATTTATTATAAATAAAACCAAAAAATATATAAATATTATTCAAATTAATTTATTTCTGGAAACAATAAAAAAGTTAAATGCATTTTTATACATAAAAAGATTCTTAGAATTATTATTAAATGATTTTTTTGTAAAACAGTAAAAACAATCCAAATGGTTTTAAATTTATTAATATTAAAAAAAATATTTTATAAAAATATAAAGTATTAAAAAGTAAAATAAATACAATTTAATTCATATAATAATAAAAATACAATAAAAAAATTTTAAAAAAAAACAATTTAAATATATTTAATAAATTAAATATATCTAATATAAATTATCACAATAAAATGGAACCAAATAAAGAAAACAATACTCAAGAAGTAACCCAACCTCAATATCAAAATAACCAAAATTACCAAAACAATCACAATTATCAAAAAAGAGGGAATCGAAGAGGAAATTATCGTGGTAATAATAATTATAGAGGGAAAGGAAATTATCAACAAAATCAATTTAGACCTCAAGTTCAAAATCGTCAATTTATGAATCCATATTATGCTCAAGAAATGATATATAGAACAGAAATGTATATTTATACAAAATATCGTCATTTAATTGATATTAACGTTAAAAATAATGGTTTAAGCAAAAAATTAACAGACGCAAGTTCATTTTATGTAATAAAATCATTTTCAGAAGAAAATGTACATAAATCAATAAAATATGGAGTATGGTCATCATCAAAAAATGGAAATCAAACTTTAACAAATAGTTATAATTTAGCACAAGGAAAAAAAGGTGATGTTTATTTATTTTTTTCATGTAATGGAAGTGGTAGGTTTGTAGGTGTTGCAAGAATGAAAAGTGCATGTGATAATAATAAAAGTTTTGAATATTGGACTCAAGATGGTAAATGGCCTGGAATTTTTGAAGTTGAATGGGTTTTTATTAAAGATGTTCCTTTTAAAGAATTTAAAAATATTATTATTACTATGAAAGATGGGGAAACTAAACCAATTTCTAATGCCAGAGATTGTCAGGAAATTCCTTTTAATTTTGCTAAAAATATGGTTGAAATTTTTGAAGCTTATCAAAATTCGAATACTATTCTTGAACATTTTGAATATTATGATATTAGACAAGAAAATTATGAAAAACAAATTAAACTTATGAAGGAACAACAACAAAATCAGCAAAGTGGACAATAAAATGAATAAAAATAGTAAAATATTTTTCTAAATTATTTGTTTTGTTAGAAAAATATTTTTTATATATATTTGCAATACACACTTTATTAAATAATTTTAAAATATATTAACTAAGAAAAAGCTTGATTATTTTATTATTTTTTTATTGGAAATTTAATATATATATTTGGAAATTGAATTTTAATAATTATATTAATGAATATTAATTTTTATTTGAATCTAATGATTGCTTTATTTTAATAAAGAAAGTACCATTAATTTTTTCTATTAAAGAATCAAATTCCTTTACATATTCTGATGATTTAAAAATATAATAAATTAAGGTACAAAACCAGATGAAATATTAATCAATAAAAATGAAAATAAATTATCAATAAAAATTAAACCTAAAGATGAAAATATTTAATCAATTAATATACTTTTACAAAAAAGAATAGAAAAAAGAAAAAAAAATATCAAACTTAAATAAACAATTAAATATATTATATACACAAACTTTAAATGACAATAGAAAAAATTATATAAAAAACACTTATCATTAATTGTTCCTGAAACTAATTATTATCATAAAGTTTTAAATAGTATTATGAGAATTTATTTAATTTATTAGATGAAAAAAAAAAGAATTAAATATTATTGAAATTAATTTACTCTTATATAAAAAAAGTAAAATTATGATTTTATATTGTAAAATCCACCATATTAGAATGGTAAATGTTGTAACTTATCTTCATGAAAACGGAAATATATTTTTAAATAATGAAAAAAATTTAATTTATTAATGTGTTCATATATAAAATTTTCAAATATATAATAACAAAAGCAAATAAAGAAATAAAGAAAAAATTATTATAAAAGAAATTCATAAAATTCATAATAAATAATATGATTAATTATTTCATTTTGTTGAAGAGATGTTTATTTATTACCAATATTAAGATATTTGATAAGAAAAAACAAAAAACCATATTTTCATATTTGATGTTTTATTATTTTTACATATCACTGAAGAACAATCTGAAGAAATTAAACAAATAAATAGACACATCCCAAAAAAATGGATTAAGAATTTCATTGAACAATTTTACAAAAAACATGAAAAAAAAAAAGCATATGAAAAGGAATTTAAAAAAGGAATAAAAGTATATAAAAAAAATAAAATCTTATATGCTATTTTCATTTATTGTTCATTATTATATGAAAAATAAAAAGATAAATATTATAAATTTTAATTGATAATTATATTTATATAAATAAATAATTTTATATTAATAGACAAAAATGAAAATAATAAAATAGTAACAACAAAACAATAAAACAAAATAGGTAAATATCAAAATAAACATCAAATGTTTTTAAATAAATTAAATTATAAAAATGAATGAAATAAATTTAAAACTTATTGGAATTTCCAAATAGTAATAAATTCTTCATAATCAAAATTCCCATCCATATCAAAATTAATTAACTTAAAAATATTTTGGACATCCTTTTCAGAATATCCATCAACAAATTTAAGTAAAATATCTTTTAAAACATTTTGATTAATTTTCCCAGAATTATCAATATCAAAAAATTTAAAGGCATCAATAGCTTGATCGACAGCATCTTCAGGAAGAGAAAAAACTTCATCTAAAGCTTTCATAAAATCTTCTTTATTAATAATACCAGTATTATCTTTATCAGCAATAAATAAAAAATCCATTATATTATCATGAGTTGGTTCTCTTCCCATTGCACATAAAATTGGTCTTATTTCATTAGATTTTACTTTGTTATCTCCATCTAAATCCCACATATCAAATATTTCGTTTATTAGTTTCATTCTATTTTCTTGAATTGTATTCTTTTTTTCTTGAAACCTTTTTAACTCTGGAGATGTTGATGCCACTATCGATTTCCTTGGCATTTTTATATAAAACTTATTAATTAAATAAAAAATTAAAAAATGAACAATTATTTTTTATTATCCTATTTATCACTAAATTAATTAATTATAAATTTTAAGTTTTGTATTTTTTTAATGCATTTACTGAAAAAATTTTAAATTATTTTATAAAAAAAGAGAAATTAAATGAAAATTTTTTAATAAATATAATTTAAATTCATTAATGTTTTTATTTTTTTAAATTATTATTTCATTTTTTAAAATTATTAAATAAATTTGTATATTATTATAATGGAAACCAATAATAAAAAAATGAATAAAAGAGAGAGTAGATTTAATACAGTAAAAAATCATGAATTATTAAAAGTTGCAAAAGAAACATCAGGATTTCCTTTAAAAATTTCAATGCCTGTTCCATTAACACATATAGTTAATTTTTATTACAGATATTGGAATAACGAAATATCAGATGATGAAAGTGGTGATACATCATAAAATAATTTAGAGATATTATTATTATTATATTTTATTAGAAATTTTATTTATTATTTTTTATTTAATATAATATAATCATTTATAATTTGAAAATTCATTTAATTTATGAGGTATTTCACTTATATTATTACTATTACTATCAAATTTAAAATCATCACTTTCTGTTTTATCTAAGATATTACTTTTATCATTATTTGCAAATTTTCTTGATAAAATTTCTTTTTTTATTAAATCTAATTGATTTATTGATAATTTTAAAGTTTGTTTTAATTTCATCATTTCCTTAAATTTATCATTTAAAATACTTTTAATATTTTTCTTTTTGGTTTCTAATTGTTCTATATCATTTAATAATTCTTTTTTCCTTTCATTTAAGCTATTATTTATTTTTTTTTGTATTTCATAACCTTCCTTTTCTTCTTTTTCAATTTGATTTTTTAATTCATTTTTTCTCCTGTCAAATATTAGAGATTCATTATAATTTTGAATTTGTTGTTCATCAATTTTTCCTTTTAAAGTTTTTAATTCATTTGTTAAAGTATTTATTTTTTCATTTAAAAGCATACCAAATTTCCATTGAAAATCTTTCATAGTATGATTTAATTCAATTGCTTCTTTTGTTGAATTAACCCAATTTTTTTTTTGTGTATCTCTTTCAGAAGTTAAATTATAATTTTTAATTCTTGGTTTTTTTTCACTTTTTCTTCTATAATTTTTCATTGATTTTGATGTAATATTTTTTTCTGAATTTGTTTTTTGTGTTGATGGAATTATATTTTGACCATCTTGAGAATCTGGAATTTTGGGAGTTTCATTTATTTTTGGGTTTAATGATTCTTTTAATTCTTCTAATTCAGGTGGACTATCACTCATAATTTATTAAAAATTTAAAAAATAAAACTATTATATAAATTATTAAATTAATATTATAAAATGTTGATTATTATTTAATAAAAAAAGAATAAAATTATTAAATATTTTTTTTAATTTTTTTAATTGTTTATTAAATTGTATTTTCAAAAATAAAAATTTAAGTGGGGATTGGGGATTGGGGATTGGGGATTGGGGATTGGGGA
>JAJJLH010000209.1:0-39725 GCA_023806865.1 Isotricha sp. YL-2021a
CCCAATCCCCAATCCCCAATCCCCAAATAATAATGTTTATTTAAATGATATTTTTTAATAATGTGGAAAAAATGAATATTTATTTATATATTAAAAATATTTATTTTTAATAATTTATTTATTAATAATTTATATCTAAATAAATAAATTAAAAGAAATGGATTAAAAAAAATCAAAAAAACTATAATGTAAGTATTATTTTTCCAAAAAAATTTTTTTTAAGATGATGTTGGAATTACCGTCTGATTTAAAAATGAAGACGAAAATAAAAACCTGATTAATCATTCTTAAATATTCAAAAAAATTTTTTTTAATTTCATTTTATTAACATTTATAGTATTGAAACAGAAATCAAAATATTATGGCAATTCTTATCATTTATTTGAATACAATTTAATAGTCAATTAAAAAAAGAAATTGAAATATTTATTTTAACATTTATGTAGGTAAATAAATGATGAAAAACTTTGGGTAGATTGTGAATTCATTTAGTATTTTTTACTAAATGATTAAATGATCATTCATCCTTGCTCTGATTATTTACTTACTTATTTAAACAAAATTTTTCCTAAATAGATATTAATTACTATAAATATTTTTATTAATTTTAATAAATTGATTTTATTTAAAATTATTATTTATAATTTAATAAATTTATAAATATGAATTAAAAAATAATAATAAAAAATGGAATTAGGAGAAAATAATGAAGTAAATGATAATATTGATTTTGAAATACCTCCAAATCAAGAAAATAAAAAACAGTCATCAGAAATGATATTAAATCTCCATGAATCAATGAAACCAAAATCATCAAAAAAAAGAATAAAATCAAACAAAAAGAAAAAAAAAATTTCTCAACAAATAAATATAGAAGTAACTGATACAAAAAATGTAAAAACAACAAATACAATAGAAACTGAAGAAATAAAAGAAAAATTACCAAATGAAATAAGAAAAATTGATTTAATTTATAGTCCAAGAACAACATTTTCAAAAAAAAAAATAGAAGAAAATAAATTATTTAATGAACTTTCAATGGGTTTCGACCCAATAACAATAAGAATACTAAAATCAACTTTCAAAGAAAGATTAGGTGCATTAAATAAATTAGATTTTATAGGAATATGTAAAAATCATTTATTATCATGGTATCCAAATTTAGAAAATAGAAAAAATGTTTTAATTAAATTTTTAAATAGATTATTTAAAGAAATAGATATGAATAATTCAGGTAAAATTACATGGGAAGAATTTACAAATTATATAATTCATAATTCAAATAATGAACAAGATAATACAATTGCATATTCACTTAGACATTATTCAATATCAAAAAAATCAATTGATGATTCAGATTTTACTGATATTGTGACTGTATCTTTTTATATTGAAAAATATAATTTAATTGGAGTTGTTCAAGATGGTAAAAGTATAATTAATTTTTATGATGCTAAAACAATGAATAAATTAAAATTTGAAATTGATGTTAAAGATACACAAAGAGAAATAAATGAATTAGAAATTAAAGAATTAAATAATCGAGCTAAAGATTTAGTAAAAAAAGAAGAAGAAGAAAAAATATTAAAAAAGCAAAAACATGAAAATAAAATGAGAGGAAGTTTAAGTAAAGACTCATTAAATAATTTATCACCAAATAGAAAAAGAACAATAAATTATAATGAATATGACATAAATAACAATAATAAAAATCAAAATGAAACTTCTGATAGATTAAAAAAAGAATTAGAAAGATTAACAAATGATGGTTTAAACTCAATTCAAAATTCAATAAATAAAAAATTAACAGTATTAACAACAGAATTTATTCCAGAATATGATTTATTATTAGTCTCAAGTTCAAATAATAAAATATCATCTTGGAAATTTATAGAAGGTTCATTTAAAAATGTAAATCAAATTTCAAATAATATTATAGATAGACATAATTTTTCATGTGCAATTTTATCAACAATTACTCCTCAATATACTATGACTTGGGATCCTATGCAAAAACATTTATATACTGGTCAAATGGATGGTAAAATTTTAAAATGGAATTTAACAAAAAGTAAAAATTTAGAAAATGAAACATTAGATTTTACAATAGCAAAAGTACAACATGAATTAGAATTAAAAGGTAATTTTGTTAGAAATTCTAAAAAAACTAAAACTATTATTTCTATGCAAACTCAAGTAAGTCAAACGGTAAAAATAGAAAATGATGATACTAAAAATTTAAGAGGGGAAAAATTATTAGATAAAATGAAGAAAGATAATAAAAAAAGAGATTCTGTAAGTTGTATTTGTATATTAGGAAAATTACAATTATTAGCAGCTGGTTATTATAATGGACATGTTATTTTATGGGATACTATGTTAAAGGACTATAGAAAATATTATTATGATCAAGATACTTGTATTTATCAAATTAATTATAATGAAAGTAAAAATTTAATTTTTACTTGTGGATTTGATCATGATATTTTTATTTATGATCCTTATATTGATGGGAATGCTGTTTATAAATTAGTTGGTCATAATATTAGTGTTAATTCTATCGCTTTTAATCCTATTGAAGAAGAATTAATTTCTATTGATATTGTTGGGAATATTAAAATATGGGATATTAATAATTTTTATAATTTTCAAACTATTAATATTAATGAAAGCTATTCTGATAGGAGAGTTCAACAAGATATTAATAATTCAAAAAAAAAAACTATTTCTTCTAATTTGAAAATGATCTTTTTAAGTAAACCTAAAAAAATTTTCACTTATGGTGAAAGGAATTTAATTCTTGAAGCTGATATTTCACATAATCCTGATTTAGCAGATGATCAATTAATTTTAGGTTGTTATTATAATTTTAATTTATATGAATTTGTATTAATATGTTTGAAAAAAGTTAAAATATGGAATGCATTTAATGGAAAAGTAATTAAAATATATAATAATATAATGGGAAATAATGAAATAACATCTTATACAACTGATAAAATATTAAAAAAATTATATTTAGGAGATAATTTAGGAAAAATTAAAAGTTTTAATATAAATAAAGGAACAGTATTAAAAGAATTTCATAGTCATTTAGGTGAAATTGAAGAAATGATTCATTCAGAGAAATATCATTATTTAATAACATTATCAAATGATGGAATAATAAAAATTCATACTGATAAAATGTTATTTGAAACAGAAGTAATAAAAGAAATTGATTTATTTCAATCGACAATTAGTACAATTTGTATTTCAGATGATTTTTCAAGATTAATTATTGGTTTAAATACTGGAAATGTTAAATTTTTTGATGTTGAACATTTAAGATTTGATCCAGATGATATTGATAATGAAAGAGATATAATTTTTAAACATGATTCAATTATTACAATGATTTCTTTATCTAAAATTCCAATTGTTTGTATAGGACATTCAAATGGAAAAATTAGATTTTCTATTTTACCACCAAATCCAAATAAATTTATTTGGTTTGGTTTATTTACAAATACAATAATTAAAGATGAAAATACAATAAATTCATGTATTCTTACAATGGATTTAAATAATGAAAAAAAATATTTATTTACTGGTGATATAGGAGGTTATATTCATTGTTATGATTTATCAATTATTTATGATATAATATCATCAACAGATAATGAAATTAATAATGAAACAATTAATAAATTTAAATCAATAAATATAAATTTAAAATACCAAATTCAAGCAAGTAAAGAAAGAATAAAAAATATATTTTTCCCAAATTTAATACCAAATATTTTATTATCAACAAGTAATGATAGAAAATGTAAAATTTTTTTAGCAGAAAATGGTGAATATATTGATTCATTAAAGCAAATAGCCTCAAAATATAAAGATGTACCAATAGGAATAGAATATTTTTTAGCAGATCCATTTGAAAGTAAAAGAGATAAAAATAAAGAAGTATCAACAGGAATAATTTATAGAAAAGATTTAGATAAACATAAAAGTTTAATCACAAATGCATTAATTCAACATTTAAGTGAAGAAAATCCAAAAATAAATGCATATACAAGAGCAATTACAGCAGCAAATGCAACAGAGAAATTATTTTTAATAACAAAAAATTGTAATATGCCAAGTGATAAAAGTAATAATTGGAATTTAAATATAAATATTGAAATTATAGAAAGAAATGAACAAAATAAATTTGAAAATATTTATCATAAAGTAATATTAAATGAAACTAATAATAAAGATATTAAAGTTATACAAAGTCAACCTATTTATTCTGATGATTATGTTCCTAATTTTATTGATGATTTATCTGAAGATAAATTAAAAGATTTTTCTGTTATGTTATCACAAAAGTTAAGACATGTTAAATTAGCTATGTCTAAAGTACAATCTGAAAAAAATGCTATTGAAAAATTTAAAAAAGATGATTTGAGAAAAAAAACTATTAATTTACAACAATCTATTGAAATGTTAAATGAAGGTGAAAAAAAAAATAAAAAAATTAAAGTTATGAAAGTTGATAAAAATGATTTGAAAAGAAAAGAAATGTATGGATTAAATAAAAGGAAAATTAGAAGTATTAATGAGAGACTTGATTTTTACAAAGAAGATTTTGATAAAGGAATAAATGAATTACAATATTCAATAGAAAAAAATATTGTTAAAAAATATTTAAATCCAATTAGAAGTAGTAATAAATTAATATTACCAAAAATTCAAAGTAGAAATAATTTACAATTAACTGAACCAGGTGTTCATTCATATAATTGAAAAAATGTAATAATTAATTAAGTTATTAATTTTTAAAAAGTTATTTCTTAATATAAATAAATGTAAATTAATATTATTTTATTCAAAAAAAATTTATTTTTTATAAATAATAATATAATAATCTAAAAATTTAAAAATAAAAAAAAAATAAAAATATATAACTTAAAAAGCAAAAAAAAAAAAAATGTTATCAGAAAAAAAATCATTATTAAACAAACCAGTTCAAAAACTAATATATTCAAAAGACTCATCATACAATTTCGGTGGAGCTCCAACAGGAGGAGATCCAAGTATATTAAGTTTATTTAAATCCTCAAGTTCCTTAGCAAATTCAATAAAATCAACAGATCCATCTTCAAAAAATCATCTTCAATCAACAGCATCATTAATATTAAATAAAACTCAATCAAAATGGAATACAAATAGTAAATTTCAAAATTCAATAAAACCAAAAAATCAAATAAATAATTTTAGTAAAACTCAACAAAATTTTCATACTTTTACAAAACCAATTAGAGCTGATGCTTCATCAAATTCAATGGATATTAAAATTAGAAATATTATTCATGATTATACTAATATTGATGTTAATGATTATACATATGGTATTTTATCTAATTTAAAATCTAAAAAAAGAAGTTTGAATTTAGATGCAATTGATGATTATGAATTTTGGAAAAAACAATTTACAAGTGAAACTGAAAATAATGTTAAGGATAATATTAATAATTTAAAAGATGATTTAAAAAATACACAAAATGAAGTTTATTCAAAATTTTTAATGAAAGATGAAGAATTAGTTAAATTAATTCAATTTGATATTGATAATATTACTAATTTTTATTATGATGTTTTAAAACATAGAGATAAAAATATTGAAATTTGTTTGAAATTTATTATGAAATTACTTGGGGATTGTTTTAAGAAAGTTAATGTTAAAATTGCTCAATTAGGTAAACAATTAGATGAAATTGGGTTTTTAAGAGAAGAAGAAATTCAAAAAGTTACTGATGATAAGAAATTATATATTAAAAATTTAATTGATCAAAAAAATAGTTATTATACTAGAATTATAAATGAAATTAAAGATAGTGAAAAGGAACTTGTTGAACAAAGTAAAAAAGATTTAAATGAATTTATTTTAAGATGGAAGAATGTAAAATTAAATCATTTCTTAGATGAATTGAAAAAATTATTACAATCAAAAGAATATATTGATAATCCAGAAAGAGCAAATTTAATAAAAGATTTAAACAATTCTCAAGTAGAAATTTATAATAAGAGGAATCAATTAATTTTTGAAAAATTATTTAAATTACAATTTGATGAAATAACAACAAAAGGAATAGAAATAATAAATAAAAATTTAGAAGATATTTACTCTGAAGCAGAAAAATTATTTACACAACATATAGAAAAATTAGTAAAAAATTCAGAAGATATACAAAATAAATCACTTCAAGCAGTAGAAAACTTTAAAGAAGAAGTTAATTCAGTTTCATATGATTTTACAAAAGATAATCATAATGAAAAGAAATATAATGATTATGAAGAATTAAATTCAATTGATGATTTAATAGAAAAAGAAATAAAACCAATATTAGAAAAAAATAAAGAAGATAGAACAGAATATATTAAAAAATTAAATTCATATATTGATGAATTTGATGATTACACAAATAATATAAGTCAAAAAATAATAAATCTATATTCAAATGTTGGAAAAGCATTTGATGATCATAAAAAAGATTTACGTACATCAGAGAGAAATTATTTAGTTTCAATAGCAAAAGAAACAGATAATGATGAAGAAATATGTAATAATAAAGAAGAAGAATTAAAAAAAATATTAAATGAAATGAAAAATTGTATAAGTAAAGAAGAATTAGATGAAGGATTAAATAATTCATTTAAAATAATGGATGAATTACAAGTAGAATATAGAGATTTCTTTAAAAAAGTTGATGATTTATTCAATTCACATGAAGCAATTTTAAATAATGAATATTATAAATATGAAAAAAATGCTTTGAAAATTTTTGGAATATACCCTCCAGATAATAAATATGAAATAGAACAAAGAAGAAATAAAGAAAGTGATTTTTTATCAAAAAAAAAAGAAGCAGAAGAAGAAGAAGAAGAAAGAAAAAAATTAGAAGAAGAAGAAAAAGAAGCAGAAAAAACTGGAAAAAAACCAAAAGCACCTCCTAAAAAACAAGATAAAAAACAATTAAAAAAAGGAGAAGTTCCAGAAAATTTAATACCACCAAGAGAAATATTAGAATTTAAAAGTAAATTAGGATATGATTATTTAATTGATTTTAAAATTGATGAATTAGTAAGACATTTTTTAAGAAATGTTATTTATAATAGAGATGATGATATTTTTGAATTAAAACCAAAATCTCCTGAAGAATTAGAAAGAATACAAAAAGAAAAAGAAGAAAGAGAAAAAGAATTAAAAGAAATGGAAGAAAATAAAGGAAAAAAAAAAGTTGAAAAAAAAGAAATTCCTAAAAAAACAAATGAAGATGAAGAAAATAAAATTGATTATTTAAAAGAATTTGATGTTTATAATGCAGATACTAATAAAATTTTTTCATCTCCTTTAAATGCAGATAACGAAAAATTATTAAGTGAAGAAAATAATTTTAATGAAGAAAATATTACAAAAGGTTTAAATGATTTATTTAATATGTTACAAGATAATATTGTAAATAAAAATAAAAATAATG
The DNA here is from genome assembly GCA_023806865.1 of Isotricha sp. YL-2021a. Lineage (NCBI taxonomy): Eukaryota > Ciliophora > Litostomatea > Vestibuliferida > Isotrichidae > Isotricha > Isotricha sp. YL-2021a. The sequence goes on from JAJJLH010000209.1 coordinate 7,509, forward strand.
TTGCAGAAGCAAAAGTTGAAGATGATGAAAGAAGAGAAGAACAATTAAATGATTTAGATATAAGATTAAAATCTCTTGCTCCAAGAAAAGGAAAAATTGAAGTTGAAGAATATGATAAAAGACTTACTGAACTTGAGAAACATGAACAGAAATTAAAAAAACATAAAGAAGATATTAATCAAAAGAATGAAAAAGATAATGAAGATAATAAAAAAATTTTAGATGATTTAGATAATAAATTCAATTCTTTAAAAGAAGAATATGAAAAATTATCTAAAGGAATTGAAGAAGAAGAAAGTTCCAAAGGTTTAGAAGATAAATATAAAAAGTTTAAAACTTCATATTATGATTTTATGGCAGATTTAAATGAAGATGAAAATATATTAAAAAAATTTTCTGAACAAAATCCAAATGCTTTAATGAACTTAAATAAAAATTTTATATTATCATTAAATCCAATGTCAAAAGGAGGAACATACTCAGATAGAGAAATACAATTTACAACTGAAGAATTAAATAAATTGAATGAAGAAACTATAAAAGCTTCAATGGAAAATAGAACTAAAGAAAATGAGGATAAAATAAAACAAATAAGAGAAGATTGTGATAAATTTATGAAAGATATTGATGATAAATATGCTTTAGCAAATGAAAATATAATGGCAAAAGAAGGAATAGGAAAAAAATTCGGTGCACCTAAAAGACTTGTTAATGATATTATTATTAATATTAAAATTAAATGTAATTTAGCACAAGAAGGACTTAATAATTTATATAAGGAATTAGTAAAAATGATAGATAATTTTAATAATATTAAAGATTTGAATAAGTTAAATGAAGCTTTAATTAAAAATGATCTTCCTTTAAATGTAAGAAAACAATTACAAAAAATAAATAATTGTGTTTGGAATTATGGAAAATATATTGAAGCTTTTAAACAAAATGTTTTAGATACTTATCAATTATCAAGAGTTATTATGAAAGAAAATGTTGAAAGTCATGAAATAAGTGAAAAAGAAGATATTGAAAATGATGAAAAATTAAAAAGTGAAGAAATCAAATGCTTAGGTATGTTAGGGAAAATTATTTTAGAAGGTAATCCACAAAGTCAAAATGATAATAAAAAAAAAGGAGGTAATCAAAATAGTAATGAACCTAATTTTAATAATGAAATTGGTGTTATTGATGATAAAGTTAAAAATGAATGTGCAAAAATTTATACTGGGAATTATGCTAAGTTTTTAAATCCAACTGAAAAAATTGTTGATAGTTTAATTCCATTTTTAGAAAATATAAAAAAAGAAATGGAATTAATGAGATTGAGATGTGTTAAAGATTTAAGAACATTTTGTCAAAATTTATATAAATTTTCACTTAATATACCAGAAAGTATTATCAAATTTATTTTTAGTTATTCTTGTTTAGTAAATAATAAAGAAATGAAAAAGTTATTAAATGGGTTTTTATCAGGTAAAAAAACAAGTGAGAAAATAAAAAAAGATTTAAGTGATATTTTAGGTCCTTATTTAGCAAATCCACATTTTATAGATAAATTAACTGAAATTGATAATACACAAACAAAAAGAAATCAAGATTTTATTAAAAATATAAATGAAACACAATATAATTTAATTGTTAATGAAGAAGAAAATTCTAAAAATTTTACTACGAGACTTTTAAATAATTTTGCTTGTTTATTAACTTTATTTGATAATTTTATATTTGAAGAAGAATTTATTTCATTAGGTGATGAAGAGTATTTTAAAAAAAGAGAAAATTATAATGAATTATTAAAATTAAAAGCAACAATTGAAGAAATGAATCATGCTGGAAATGAAGGAGGAAAAAAAGGAGGTAATAAAAATCAAAATTTAGATGCTAATTCTTTCGATTTATATTCAAAAAGAACATTTAAAAAAGTTTATAAAGGAATTAATTTTAAAGATGGGAAAATTGATTATTATACTTTATTTAATGATACTGTAAAAAATGTTGTTGAAAATTCTGAAGAAAAAATTAAGATTTTGGAAAAAGAATATAAAAAAGATAATTGGTCAAAAAGTATGACTGGGATTAAATTACAAAATAATAAAAATTTATTTTCTTTTAGGAATGAATATTATAAAAAACATTGTGAACAATTTAATAGTGATATTAATGAATTTATTAATAAATATAATTCAGAAAGATTACAAGAATTAGAATATAATCAAAAATGGAAAGATACTATGAAAAATTTGAAAGAAAATTTAGAACAATTTAATAAAAAAACTGGAAATATTATTCAAAAAGAAACTAATGAAGAAGTATTAAAGACTGATAATTCAAAGAGTTCAAAAAAGAAAAAGTAATTATAAAAATTTTTAAATAATATAATAATATTTTTAAATTAAGACTTTTTATTTTTTTTGAAACATTATTATTTTCAAAAAAATTAAAAATATTTAAATTCAAAAAAATAAAAAAAATGAATGAATATAAAGGAATATATTATGGGAATTCAAATGAACATCATTTTTTTGAAGGTGGGGCACATTTTAAGTATATTGAATTATATAGAAGATTAGAATTTTTATATCGATTACAAGTACCAATTGATCCTATAAAACAAGTAATTTTATTTTATTATTAATGTAGCATAAAAATACTAGAAATAATAATAATTCTAATAATACTGGAAATAATTCTACATTTAATAATAATTCTTTAAAAGAAAATATATCTCAATTACCTTTGAGTAAATTTATTTTGAGTAAACATTTAAAAATGAATTTATCAATTAATAAAAATTTACATTTAGATAATTTGGTATATGATAAAAAAGAGTTTAATAAAAAAACTGATAATAGTCATTTAAAGGATAATTCTAATTTATTAGAATTTAAAAAACCATTATTAATAACATGTGAATATAAAAGTACAAATAATCAAAATTTAACTAATAAAAATAATATAAATAAAATAATTAAATATAATCCAATTTTTACAAAGAAAAAAAGATATGTATCACTTAGTCAAGATAAAATAATAAATAAATCAGTAAGAAAAAATTACCAAAATCAAATAAATCATATTCAAAAACATAAAATAACTGATTTATCAGAAAGAGATAATTCAATATTAAGTAATTTAAATCAATATGAATATATTAAAAGTAAGAGTAAATCAAAAGAAAAAAATTGGATTTCCTTTATTCAAAGTAAAACACAAAGGGCAAGAGAATATAATATGATTGTAAAAAAAAATAATATTGGAAATAGTATGAATCACAATTATACAGATAATAAAAATTCAAGTGCTTCTAAAAGTAAAAGTAGTATTAGTAAATCAAAAAAAAAAATAAAAGAGAGATCAAATTCTAATATTTCTTTTTTTAAACCAAATTTATTGAATAATATTTCTTTTTGGTCGAAAAAAATAAATTTAAATGAAGAAAAAAAGAAAAATAAAATTGATAAAAATAAAAAATCAAGAAATATTAAAAAAGACAATAATATGTTTTTTAAAAGTGGTTCAATTGAAAATAATAAAAAAAATATTTTATCATCATCTTCACTTTCAATTAATGTTAAAACTGCTTATAATCAAAAAAATATGAATTATAGATTTGTTAATGATAAACAAAATAAAAAAATGTTTAATAAAAATAATAATAAATTTATTAATAATAATACAAATGATGCATTAGGTTCAAATTATGTTCAAATTTATATTAAAAAAAATATGCTCAAACATTCTTTTGAAAATAATAAAAATTTTTCTATTACTAATCAAATTATAAATCATAAACCTTTAATTTATACTAAAATTAAAGAAGGAAAAATAAATTCATATAAAAATTAGTGTGTATTTATATTGATAATTATTATTTAATAATTAATAAAAAATTATATAATTAATTTATAATATTTATATTATTTTTTTTAAGTATTTTTTTAAAATATTAAATATTAATTATATTATCATAAAAAAACTAAAGATAATCAAAATTATTTAATTAAATTTTTTGGGTATTTTTCGATTTTTAATTAATAAATATAATAATGTCAAATTCATTATTATTAAGTCCTAAAAGTAAAACACTTAATAAAAAAGATTTTCAAAAAGACTATTCTCAAAAAACAAGAAATAGTTTAAGTGATAATTATGGAAAAAGAGAATCATATTTAACAAAATCATCTTTTAATGAAATAAATTCAAGGAATTCACTTAATAAAAATTTACAATTAAGACCTTCCTTATTATCATTAAAAATACAAAAATCAGATAAAGAACTCTTTTCTAATAAAAGAAAAGATGCTTTTGGAAATGAAATTTTAAAAGGATCTAAAGAACATAAAGTAAGTTTTATTGATCAAGTTTCATCAAAAAAAATTTCAGAAATTGTTCTTCTTGAGAATTATTATTATATAAACAAAAATAATAATGATCCTTATGAATTATGTAAATGCAATTCTTCTTGTTATCTATTTTAATAATGTTTCATTTTTAATTTAATCAATTTTATAATTTATATATTAAATCATATGAATAATAATTGTTATTATTCAATCAAAGATATTTATTATGGTATATATTATAATTCTAAATTTACTTAATCATATTTTATTTTTCATAAATTAGAAAATTATGCAGATGTTAATGTTAAAAAATATATTTAATAAAAATGGAATTATAATCTTTTTTTAAAAATGTAAATAATTTAAATGTTATAAAAAAATAAAAAAGATATTTTTTAAAATCAAATTTAATTTTATAATTATTATAAATAAAATAAATTATTTAAATTAAAAAATAAAAACTTATGAAAAATTTCTTAATAGAAACAAAACAAAATACTCTAAATCCACATTTCATTAATCCTAATAGCCCTAATCCTAATAATAATAATAATTAATTTATTCTCTTCACTACAAAAAAATTCCTTCCCTCAATATATAAATCAAACCTTCTTCAAAAAAATTATTTAGATGGTAGGTTTTACAAAACAGATATTAAAACCCCTGAAAAAAAATCTCTCTTTGTAAAAAATAATAATTTAAATTTTATTTTAACAACAGAAATAAAAATATAAAAAGGAAAAAAACTTTTAAAAGAAAATTTCTTTTCCTTTAAAAAAACAACATATCAATTTGCACATAATGAGTTTAGAAGATATATTTTACATAATTGAGCCAAAAAAATCATATGAAGAAAAATCATAAATATCAAAATTTATAAATAAAGAAAAAAAAAAATTAATGGTATTCATTCATTTTCATTATGAAGTTTATATAATAGATGATTGGAAAAAAGGAACAAATGAAAAAAAATGAAATTTGTAAAAATTATTTAAAAGTTATTGAATATGGTAGGAAAATAATTAATTAATATAAAAATAATATTTCATATTCTGACTCTGATTCCTTAGTAGTATCCTAGTAAAGATAAAGATAAAGAATTAAAAATTGGATGAGGATTTGATTTAGATAACAAAGATATATTTGATTTTATTGTTTCTTTAATTAACGACGGGGGAGGGGGAAGTGTTGAGAAAGTTATTGATAGAGTTTGTAATTATTTTAATGATATTGTTGATTATTATTAGGATTTGCCTAAAGGAAAATAATTATTCTATTTTTGATAAGGTTGTGAAAGGGATTAGAATTAATAAAATTAATAATAATGTTTTTTGAGGATTTCTATTTATTTTAATAATCATTATCCTGATTTGAATGATTTTTAGTTATTTTTTGAATATTTGTTTTTTTTGCTATAGTTGTTGAGTATTATTTAATTAATTTTATTAATAATTTATATTATTTCAAATATTAAATATCTTTATATGATATTAAACTAATTATTTATAATTTTTATTCTTAAAAATATATATTTATATAGCGGAGTTAAGTTAATGTACATTAATTAAAATGATTAATGCATTTATTTTTAAAATTAATTAATTATGAACCAATATCAAAAGCTGGAAAATTAACTTTTTTTTCTAAACTTTTTATATTTAAAGATAAATTTCTTTTCTTTTTATTAATTAAATTTTGTTTATTTTTTTTATCATCAAAATTAAAATTATCTTCTTTAAATTTATTATAAAATCCAATAGCTTCAGAATATCTTTTATTATAATATATTTTTTCAGTATTTATATTAACAACACTTTTAGTTCTTTCAATAATAAGACTATGATTTTTACTTTCTTCAATATAATTATCAGTTTTACTCATTGAAAATTCACTTAATTTACTAATAGCTCTATTTTCCAAATTAGAATTAATTTGAAATATTTTAGAAAACATATTTCTTTTATCAACCAAAGAATTCATACCATTTAAAGTATCTTTTTTACCAAAATAATTCCTTTGTAAATTATGAGAAATCCCAGTCCCAAAATTTAAAGTAACAGATTCAATTAAATAATCAGCTAAAAAACTCATACAACAAACTAAAAGAGTAGAAAAATAAAATTGTGAAGATGATAAAGTATGAAAAATAACAGCATAAGAATTAAAATAACTAACATATTGAACAATAATTAAGAAAATAATATATAATAAAAAAGTAGAAGTGAACATAATTAAAGGAAATAAAAAAGTTATATATCTCACTTGTAAAATTAAAGTAAGACTAACAGAAAAAATAATATTAGTATAAGTCTTAAGTGACATATACCATAAAGTCCCATAATCACCTCTTGGATTAATAATTCTTCCAAAATCAGAAAAACAAATTAAATAAAAAATAACAATTGCAAATAGAAAACCTTTTATTAAATTAAAAGTAAATCTCCATAATGAAAAAATAGGATGAATTTCTCTACTTTCTCTATATAAAAAAGGCATAAATTTTTTAACTTGCTCAGAATCACTTTCCAAAACATCAAAATCTGTCAAAGCTTGAACTCCCAATGGTAAAGCAGTAAAGACTAAATTATAAAAAGTAATAAACCAATCATCAATAATAGTTTGTCCACTTGCCATATTAAAAAAAGCAAAAACGAATTGAATAATAGAAAAAACAAAATTTTTATAAAAAAAATAAATAATCATTTTACTAATTCTATTATTATTAATTCTTCCATGAAAAAAAAGTAATTTTCTCAAAAATTTAAATTCTCCAATTGCAAAGTCACTTGCTTGAACTGCTCTCATACCTTCTTCTCCATAAATTCCAATTCCTAAATGAGCTTCCATTATCATTGATACATCATTTCCTCCATCACCAATTGCAAGAGTAATTGCATTTTTATCGAATTTTTTTATTTTTTTTACAACTATGCTTTTTTGAAGTGGTGATACTCTACAACATATAACAGTACTTGCTTTAATTGCAATATTAAGAAATTTTTTAGTCTTTTCTTCATCTTTAAAAATTCCTGATAAAATTGAAGATTCTATTATTATACTGAATGGTGAATGGTTAAATACATCTTTATTTGAATTATGGATATTTGAGTTTTTCTTATTTAATGTGTTTATATTAGTTGAGAAAAAGTTACAATTACAACATCCTATTGTGTTACTTATTACACTATTAGCATTTTGACTTAAAATGTTTATGGCACTTCCATCATTTATGTTTATATTGTTTATACTATTTATATTGCTGTGGTTTATACTTTTTCTATTGTGAGATGGACTTAAATAATTTTCACTGTTGTTATTATTTTTAATTTCATTATTATTGTTGTTATTGTTATTACTGTCTTTTTTTTGCTCGTTATTGGAATATATATAATTTTTTAGTTTGTAAGTATTTTCAAATACAGCATAATCTTGGAAAAATTGGGAAATTTCAGGAAAAATGTCATTTTTTGTTCTATCAGAATAATTATTATGATGAAGGAAAATTCTAAATATTTTTTGGGATTTTGATATTAAATTACAACTCAAAGCAATATTTTCGGCAGTATCATTTTTATCTCCAGTTAAAACCCAAATTTTAATCCCAGCCATTCTCAAATCTTTAATAGTCTCAGCGACTTTATCTTGTAATTTATCTTCAACCATAGTAGCACCAATTAACTCTAAATCCTGTTCAATTATATCATAACATTGTTCAACAATTTTAGCTTTTTTAGCCAAATTCATTTCCCCAGATTTTAATTTATTATTCCATTCAATATATTCCTCTTCTTTAATTATTTTATAAGCAATCATTAAACATCTAAAGCCTTTACAAGATAATTTATCAACACATTTTAAAGTAAAATTTGAATATGAATCTTCCTTCGAATTTTTAGACATTCTTTTACTAATTTCACAATCAGCGCCTTTAGAATATAATTTAATAATATTATTTTTATCTCTTATAATAATACTCATTCTCTTTCTTTCAGAAGAAAAATTTAAAACATTTAAAACTTTAAAAGATTGAATTGAATCTCCGATTCTAATTTCTCTTAAATCATTACTTGATTGTAAAAAAACGAAACCTTGTTCATATGAAGTTTTTACTAATTCAACATCATCAGGACTTACACCTGAATATTCTGATAATTTATTGCATACACATTCATGTGTTATTGATATTGCTGTCCAAAATTCATTTATTATTTGAGTTTCTTTATCTAATAATTGAGAATAATTATCTAATGACATATTTGGAGTCATTATTTTTTTTATTATATTTCCAAAATAATTTTTTGGGATTTTTATTATTGGAAATGACTTTTTATTTTTTTTTGAAAATATTTCATCATTTGTAAAATTATTTTCTTTAATTGAATTAAAACTTTCTTTTAAATTTTTATCATATTCATAACATTTACCATAAATTACACAATATTTAAATTCCATTTTATTTGATGTTAATGTCCCTGTTTTATCACTAAAAATATAATTTACATTTCCTAATTCTTCATTTATTGAAACTGTTTTTGCTTTTGCAAATTTATGTCTTATTTTAGAATACATTTCTACATCCCATGAAATAAAAATTCCTTGAGCAATTTTTACTATTTCCATTGTTATTATTAAGCTAATTGGAATTAATGTATTTAATAAAAGGAAATAAGTGAAAAAAGTTATAAAACTTTCAACTTTAATTGAACGTTCTAATAAAATATATTTCTCATAGAAAACTTTATGTGAATTATATGTTTCATAATGAAGAAATGAACTTATCCCACATAATGTCATTAATGTTAAAAATATACCAATTAAATATTTATTCATTTTCTTTTCTATAATTGACATTTTTGTTCTTGGCATTTTTGAATTTAAAATTATTTTATTATTCATTCCTGTATAAAGTACAAATCCAATAATCCAATTTGTATTTTTTAATATACTTCCTTTTAATAACATTTGTCTTTGATTAATAGGAAAACTTAAATCATTAATTTCATTATTAATACTAAAATTACTATAATTACTTTTTTTATTACTTATTTTTAAACTAATATTTATTCTCCCATCTAATTTATGTAAATCTGAATTTGGACAATCACATTGACAAAAACCTTTAATTTTCATTCCATAAAAAATTTTACAATTTTCAATTTTCTCTTCAGGATAATTTAATTTATTTTTAAAAAATCCTTTTAAATTATTATTAGCAATTTTAGGTTTTAAATTTTTTTCTCCATCTAAAGAAGAAGTTTCAACATAAGCCATTCCATCATTTAAATTACTATCAATAATAATCATATCAGAAGGAATTTGTTTATTTTCATAAATTAAAATAACTTCACCAACATTAAGAGAAGAACTAATACTTTTAATAAATTTTCCATCTCTAAAAACTATAACTTCTTCATTATTGTTTATTCTATCATAAGTTAATCTTGATAAATCTTCAATTAAATCTCTTACCATACTTACCATTAAAACAAATAATAATGGAATTATTGCAGTTACTGAAGTTAAAGGACTTATTAAAGGAATTGATTGTATTATTGCAGTTGCTAAAAAATATACATTTGGTAATCTTGCAAATTGAATTAATAAACTTTTTGGGATAAATGTTAGGAAATTATATTTTGTTGTTGTTATTTTGTTATTTTTATGATTATATGATGATTTGTTTTTTTTGTCATTGTTTAAAAAAAATTCATAATATTTTTCTTTTAATAAATTTGTTTTTCCACTTGAAGAAGAAAATTCTTTATGTTGCATAATATTATTTTTTTTATTACAATTATAACTATTATTATTACTTTTATTCTCCAATTTTCTAATATTGCTGTTATTAATATTAAAAATATTACTATTTTCTAATTCTTTTTGATCTTCTATTATACTATGAAGATTCTTTATATTTTCATTATAATCTTGTAAATCAATTTCTTTACATTTATTACTTTCTTTTGTATATATATTTTTTAAATTAGATATATGGAAGTTAAAATCTTCTCTTGTTTGAGTAATATTATTTGTTTTACTTTTTGATGATAAATTAGATGATATCTTTATTCTTTTTTCTCTTTCTTTTTGTTCTAATAATGTATTATTTTCTCTTGATTGTTGGGTTATTTTTATTTGAATAGTGTTTGATAGATTATGATAAATATTTCCAATATCATCTTTATTATCATTCATTTATTATTTTTAAAATATATTGAAAAAATATTTATTAAATCTAAAAATAATTATCCAAATCATTTATCAATATTATTTGAATCCGAAGATTTGTATATATTGACAATTTATATTTTTTATTTTTATATAAAAATTAATTATAAAAGTTCTCTTTTCATTTTATTTATTTATTTAAATTTATGATATTTTTAATATTCAAAATTATAATCTTTTAATTGAGAATTATTGATTATTTATTAAAAATATAAGCAATATAAATTTATTATATATTATAATGCTTTAAAATGATTTAGTATGACTATGTCATATTTATAATTTTTATTAAAACTGATTTTTAAAATCAATTTTTTTCTTTTCCCTTATTATCATTAAAATATTTTTATTCATTTTTTATTGCTAATATTTATTAAAATCATCATTTACAATATATTTTAAACAGAAATTATTTTTTTAAAATGTTAAACACTTTTATTTTTATTTAATATAAAAATTAATTAAATTTATAAAAATATTTTCTAATATAATTTTTTAATCCTAAAATATTAATAAAAAATATCATTATGAAAGGTATTAGGATAATTAATAAGAATGGAATTACTTTTACATTGTTTGTTTTAGTTTTAGGTAATTTAATTATACAATTTGATTGATTAATACAATTAAAAATTGACTCTTTATCCTTTATATGTTGAAAATTAAAATTTGATATATCCAAAAATTTCAAAGATAAACATTTATTAAAAATATTAGTCATATCAGTAACATTTTCTGTATCAAAATTTGTTAAATTTAAACTTTTTATTGTTGAACAATTATAAAACATATATTTCATATCTACAACATTCCTAGTATTAAAATTACATAAATCTAATTCTTGTAAAGATAAACAATTACAAAACATAAAACTCATATCTTTAACTTTTTCGGTATTAAAATTATTCAAAATAATATTTTTTAATGATGAACATTTATAAAACATAAAACTCATATCAATCACATTTATGGTATTAAATTTACTTAAATCTAAAGATGTTAAAGAAGAACAATTAAAAAATAAATTATTCATTTCTTCAATTTTTTCAGTATTAAAATTTAATAATTTTATTGAAGATAAAGATGAACATTCATAAAATAAACAATTTATATCATTTAAATTTTTGGAATTAAATTTAGAAAAATCTAATGAAATTAATTGTTTACAATTTTTAAACATCCATCTAATATTTTGAATATTCTTATCATTTTTAAAAGATATTTTAATATTATATTTTCCTTTCTTATTAAAATTATAGATAAAATTAAAATCAATTTTTTTATTATCTATAAATAAATCAATTCCATTTATTAAATCATTTTTATTATCAAATCTTTTATCCTTTTCTTTACTATGTTTAAAATAATTCAAAATTCTAATTTCTTTATTTAAATCATTTTCATTAATATTATAAATTCCATTAATTTCATTATTAAAAATTTCTTTTCTTTTAAAATTTTCAATTTTTTCTTCAATATCATCAATAATACTTTTAAAATAAACACCTCTATTTAAATTATTATTTTTTAACATTCCACAATGTATTCCAATAATATGTAAACTATCACTTAAAATTAAAGGAGAACCAGAAGAACCAAATTCAGTTGAAGCAGAATGAAAAACTTGAATACTATTTTTAATATTATTTATTTTTCCTTCAGCAAAAGAAACATCATTTCCTTTTGGATATTGAATTATTACTAAATTATCATTTTTATATTCTTCTTCTGGATTATCATTATTTATTTTATCATCAATTTCAAAATAATTTTCAATATTATCATCATCTAATATTTCTATACATGTATAATCTAATTCAGGATTTGTACATGTAAATCTATTTTCATTTATTTCAATTTGTTTTATTATATTATTATGTGATATTGTTATAATTGAATTATTTGTTAATTTTTTTTCATTAATTATGTGATTATTTGTAAATAAAAATTTCATTTCTTTATTTTTTATATTTAATTTACAAAAAAATCCTGAACCAATTATATTGTCTTGTAATATTTTACAAGTAGCTTCAACTTTTGAATTATATCTTAATACCTTATTTAAAGGAATAATATCTTTTTCTCCAACAATATAATTTTGAGGATTATAATCCATTAATTATTTTAAAAAAATAATTTTAAAAAATAATACAATAAAAAAAACAAAACAAAACAAAAAAATGGAAAATATATTCCACAAAATAGAATCTCAAAAATTACCAAAAAGACCAGAAATTCACAATCAAGAAACCCAATTATCAAAAAGCAACTTTAAATTTTGTTACATAATAGGAAAAGGTGGTTTTGGTAAAGTTTGGAAAGTAGAATATAAAAAAACAAAAGAAGCATTTGCCTTAAAGCAAATGTCAAAATTAAAAATAATAGACAAAAAGAGTGAAAAATCAATAAACTCAGAAAGAAAATTCCTATCAAAACTCCATAATCCCTTCATAGTAAATATGCATTATGCATTTCAAGATAAAGAAACATTATATTTAGTAATGGATTTATTAATAGGAGGAGATTTAAGATATCATATAAGTCGTCATAGAAAATTTTCTGAAGAACAAACTCGTTTTTTTATAGGAGGAATAATTTTAGCTTTAGAATACATTCATTCAAATAATGTTATTCATAGAGATATTAAACCAGAAAATTTAGTATTAGATAATAATGGTTATGTTAGATTAACTGATTTTGGTATTGCTAAAGAAAATTTAATTGATAATTCAAGTGAAACTTCTGGTACACCTGGTTATATGTCACCTGAAGTTATGAATAGTAGTAATCATTCTTTTCCAGTTGATTTTTTTGCTATTGGTGTCATTGGATATGAATTTATGAAAGGTGTAAGACCTTATATTGGGAGAAGTAGAAAGGAAATTAAAGAACAAATTTTATCAAGACAAGCTAAAATTAAAGAGGAAGATTTAGGGAAAAGTTGGTCTAGTGAAAGTGCTGATTTTATTAATAAGTTACTTATTAGGAGACCTGAGAATAGATTGGGATTTAAAGGTGTTTTTGAATTGAAGGAACATCCTTGGTTTAAATATTATCCTTGGGATGATTTAGAAAATAAAAGTCTTCCTAGTCCTTTTATTCCTGAAAATAAAGATAATTTTGATAAGAGGTATTGTGAAAGTGTTGATAGAATTGGAGAAGATACTAGAATGAGATATGAAGATATATTAATTGATGGAGAGTATCAAAAAGTTTTTGTTAATTTTTTTTATAATAAAGATTTGGAAAGGGAAAAAAATTATGACAAAGAAAAAGGGAAAAGTAATAATAATGGAAATAGTAAAAAGAAAAATAGAAATGGAAATTTAAATAATATTAACAATTATAATATGTCAAGTGGAAAAAATAATGGAATTTTTAATACTATTAATATAAGTAATATTACTAATGGGAATGAATATAATGAAAGTCAAATGAATAATAAAAAAAGTAATAATAATAAAATAGATAGTCATAATAGTAATACTAAACATAAAAGACCTTTATCACATTCATATAGTACTAAAGATGTGAATAATTCAAAAAAGAAAGAATATGAAAATAATCATAATAAAAATAAAAATAATGATAAAAATAATGATAATGGAAAACAAAATCAGAATTTATTTAATTTTCTTTTACAAAATAATAATAATAATATAATATTTAATTATAATCCTCAAATTGTTAATAGAATTTATTCTTCCTCATTTTTAAGTCCACAACAAAGAAATATAAAACAATATTTAAATAAGTATCATACTAATAATGAAATATTAAAAAAAAGTGAAAGACATAAAAAAAATAAATTTTCTAGAGTTAGTAGTGCGAGCTCTTTATTTAATAAAAATTATCAATATTTATTAAATCAAATAAAATCAATAACAAAAACGAATATTAATAATAAAGGAAATAAAAATTCAAAACAAATTTATAATATTTATTCCCGTAAAAATTAATTCAATTTTTATAATTGTTTTCATAATTAAAATATAAAAAATAAAATTTTATAGAAAATAAAATTTAATTGTAGTATAAAAAACAATTTCTATTATTATATTAGAATTATAAAAAAATAATATATTAAGATATATAATATTATTTTGACAGTTTTTTTTTTGATTTTTGTATTGATTAAGCATTAAATTTTTTAAAATAATTTAATAATACATACCATTTTTTAATTAATGTTTTATCAGATGATTTAAATATCAATAAAAGATCTTCATCTTCAATATTATCATTATTATTATCCATTTTATCATTAAAATAAAATAAATCTAATTGGTCTAATGTTTCTTTTAATTCATTATTTTTTTTTATATTAATATAAAAGTGATCATATCCTACTAATTTTTTATTTATTTTAAAAAGTACAATTGTTTTTATATTTTTAATTGGAATTTCAGCCAAAGGTTTTTTTAAAAGAATATAATTTTCTTTTGAATGATATATAAAAAAAGTAATTTTACTCATTACACAAAATCTATCATAATATTTTGTTTTTTCCTTAATATTGAAATTAGACATTTTTAATAATTCGGAAACAAAAATTGGTTCATCATTATTTGTTTCTAGTAATAATTTTTCTGTTAATATACTATTAAGATCTGGTAATTTAATTTTAATTACTTCTTTTTTAATAATTTTATTTTCATTATTTTTTTCAATATTAATATCATTATTCCCATTTTTATTAATTTCATTATTATTTTGATTATTTTTAAGAATTGATTTTAATTTTGGAACTTCATTATTGTTATTTAGATTATTATCTACATTTATTTCTTTAATTTCTTCTATTTGATTATTGTTATTTTCGGTTGTTTCATTTTTATTTGATTCATTTATTTGTTCTTCTTTTGTAATATTTTCCATATCAATTTTCTCAATTTCTTTTTTTTCTTCTTCATTTTTTGTTTCTTCAAATTTAATATGTTTATTCTCCTCTTCATTATTATTATTTTGTCCTTTTTCAAATACATTAACTACATTTTGTTTTTGAGATACATTATCACTATGTTTATCATTAAAACTAATATTATTTATACTATTATTTTCATTTTTATTTTTATCAACTAAATCTTTATCAACTGCATATTCTTCATAATTGAAATTATCAATTACATTATCTTTATCTTCTAATTGATTAACTTTAATAACTTTATTAGTATCATTTGGTGTACTTACACAAACTCCAACTCCCATTAATTTACAAAAAATTGAAGAATAAATATAAAATAATTTAAAATTTTTAAAATACATTCAATTATTATTTTTTAATCAATTAAAGGAAAAATTTAAATTTATATAGTTCAAATTTTTTGTCAAAAATATAAAATAATAAATGTACATTATAATAAAAAACAAAAATAAATTATGAATATATATTATATTTTTAATAAATTATTTTCTATAATAAATGAATTTTCAAATGGTTTAAAAAATATTTCTCAATATCCTTTTACTTTTGATAATAAAACAACTCATGATAAAGAAATGAATATTTTTATAGATAAAATTGTAAAAGAACTGTTTTATCTATTAAGTTAAAAAATTGAAAATATTCATTCAAAATTAAATAATATTATTACTAGTGTAGTATATATGTCAAGAGATACTATTAAGAAAATAGCAAATAAAATAATGAATTTATTTTAATTTTAAATATAAATAAAAATTTTAAAAATATATTATGCTAATAAAATAAGAAAAAACATTACAATTTAAATTAACATTTGATGAAAAAAATAGAAAATATTTTGAATAATTAAAAACTTTAATTTTTTTATGAAAATATCAAAAGAAGATATGTAAAAATAATATAAAAAATAATAATATAAAAAAAATAGAATAAATATTTAATAGTAAAATCATCAGGATTATATATGTTTGACAATAAAGAAACATTAATAATAAATAATACAAAAAAATTTATAATTGATTATTTAAATTTAAAAATAAATTTATATCAAACTCAAATAAATATTTTAAAAGATAAAATAGAAATAAATTTTAATAACATTAATTCAGAATTAGATATGAAAGAATTCTTAAATGAAAATAGTAGTTTAGGTTCTATAACCAATAGAATTTATTTTTATTGAATATTCCCCTGATATTAAAATTGAAGGCGTTAATTCACAAGAAAAAAATAAAAAATTAAAAATATTAAAAGATTTTTTAATTAAAAATTAGATGATAATAATGAAGAATTTAAAAATATAAAAGAAAAATGTGATATTTGGTTTAATAAATTTAAAATACAAAATATTTATTTATTATTATCATTTTCCTGAAAATGGAAAAAATAGATAAAAAAAATTGCTTATTTTTTTAAATTATTTTAACCTAATATGAACAACTGGAAAAATCTTTTGATTGTATAATAAATATATTAATTATATTTTAGAATTAAATAATAGAAAATTTAATGAAAGATGAAATTCCAATTTGTCTTTTTGAAATTTTTGGTTTATGTATTTTAATAAGTCAAACTTATTGTAAAAATTAAACAGAAAAATAATTTATTTAAGCTAAAATTGAAAATAATTTTATTTTAAAAAATAAAGATTTTTGATTTGATTTAGCAAGTTATTATATTCAAACTAATTATGAAAAAAAATGAAAGGTGTTAATTATATTTAAGAATTAGAGAAGGAAGATAGAAAAATTAAGATTGTTATTATATAATATGAAAAAATTTAATATTGATATTAAATAAGTTAAAGGAATTGAAAGAGTAATTATGTAAATATTTGATATTGAAAAACAATGATAAATTAAATTTTTTTAAAATAAACAAAATGATTGAATTAATAATGAACTTATTTTTGATAACAAAAAAAATAATAATAATCATAATATTAAAAAATAATTAAATTTTGAAAAAGAAAGAAAGAAAGTGAAGAAATTATTGAAAAAAATAATAATAAAAATGATGGTGGTGGATGTTACAATCAATAAAAATTATAATTTAAAAAATTAATATTAATATTTATGATTAGTAAAATATTTTTTGTATACTTATAAAAATGTTAAAAAATTAAAATTCTTATATAAACAAAAAATAAAATATAGTTAATTATCCTAGTTTTTTAAAATTACTATAGAAGGGTTACAAACATATTTATAAATTATTTTATTTTTATATTTTTTAGATATAATCTATCTTCATTAATTTCATTATAACTTCCTGAATATATAAATCAAATCCAGAATCATCATATTTTAAACTAGAAATTATATCATATTCATTAGTCATATTAAAAAGTGAAAGACAATATTCACAAAAATAAATATAATAAGAAAGAACAATTTTCTCACTCATTAAAAGCAAAATACAATTTCTTTGATTAAAACTAATTCCTTTTTTTTTCAAATTAATTTTATCTTCTTCAAAAGTAGTAGGATAATTTCTCAAAGCTTTAACACATAATAAATGTAAATGCTTTAAAACTTTAATTTCTAAATCTTTAGAAATAGGAGAAATATAATAAAAAGTAAAATTAACTTCATCATAATATAAGTTTTCATTACTAATCATAGAATTATATAAAATATTAATATCATCATCAAAAAGCATAAATCTTAAAAAAGATAACAAATCAAATAATTGAGATTCATAAATATTATCATTTAAAATAAAACTTTTAATAAATTCAAATTCATTTTGAAAAAAATTTTTTTTAACATTAAACATAGGATAAGTATCATTAAAAACAACAGTTAAAGTAACTTCATTACTATCATTATCTTCTAAAGCAAAACCATAATTTAATAAGAATCTAGCATTAGTTTTTTTACCATAAGAATCAAATACTTCATTTCCTTGTTCAATATCTTCAAGAGCTTGAATAACAAAACTTTGTAAAATATTATCATAATACCATTGTGTTTGTCTTGGTCTTTTATGATTTAATAAATCTGCAAAAGGTGCTAAAACATCAGTTTTATTTTCTCCTATTTGAATACCGAAAATTCTACTTGAAATCATCATTCTTGCTTCACAAAATTTTTTATATGGAAATTGAGTAAATGATGGTATGTATTTACATAATTTTTCATAATCTTTTTTCATATCAATTTTCTTATCATATATTTGATTTAAAAATGGACTTCCTTTTAAATAATTTAATTCTTTTTGAGTGTAAAAAATTGGGAAATTTGAATAGTCATTTGGTAATAAATCAAAATAAAATTTCCATTTAGGATTTTTTTCTTCTGATAATAAAAATGATGTTAATAAACAATGTTTTGGTGAGGTTAATTCACTATACATAAATTTACCTATTTCTTTTCCTATCGGAGTTGATAATGCTGTTTCTAATGATATTAAACATTCTTTTGGTATTGTCATTATTATTTCATCTTTTAATATTTTTGATTTTGCTAATACTCCCCTATAATCATCTGAATAAAAATGTATTTCTAATTTAGGGAAAAATGCATCATAATGATATAATTCTTTTAAAAATTTTATAAATAAAGGATATGATTTAAATTGTTTTGATTTAGATTTTATTTCTTTTTTTCTTTTTTCTATTAATGACATTAATTTTTGATTTTTTTCTTTTGAATATTTTTCTGCTTTTTCAATATCATACATTTCTAAATAAGATAATGATGCAATGTAATATCCTTTTGAAAATTTTGGAGCTATTTCTATTGTTTTTAAAGCATCTCTTAATGCTAATGAAAAAAATCCTTTTGCAAGATAACATATTGCTCTTTTTATTAGAAAATTTACATTTGATTTATCATTTTTTATTCCTTTTGTATAATAAGATATTGCATTATCATAATTTTTTAATGATGAAAATTTATCTTTTTGTATTTCGGATTCGCTAATTATATATTTAGTTGGTTGTTGTATTGTATAAGGTCTCCTATATTTTTCTATCAATGGTAACTTTTCCATTTTATTTAATTCTATATATTTAATATAAAAAATTTATCAAAAAAAACTAAAATTAAAAAAAAGAAAAAAAAAAGGTAAAAAACAATAAATAAAAAAGTAAATTTTTATTTTCTACAACATTTCTTCTTTTTTTTAGTATCTAAAACAGTTCCATATAAATTAACTTTTTCTTTATTATCTTTCCCTTTATTTAAATCAATATTCCCAATACCAATTTGTTGATTAATAAAATCCTTAGTAGCATTAATAAACAATTCATCAACATTAATCGCATCTTTAGCACTAGTTTCATAAAAAGGAATATTATAATCATCAGCTAAACTTTTTCCTTCATCAAAAGTAACTTTTCTATTATTATTTAAATCACATTTATTTCCAATTAAAATTCTTAAAACATTATTTTTTGCAAATTTATTAATTTGTTCCATCCAATTTTTAACATGTTCAAAACTTTCTCTTTCAGTAATATCATACACAATTATAAATCCTTGTGCACCTTTGTAATATGATGTTGTTATTGCTCTAAATCTTTCTTGTCCTGCAGTATCCCACTATAAAATTTTTATTTTTTTTATTTTTTTTTTTACTATTTGAAGTTTTATTTCTTTTCCATTTATTTCTATTGTTTTTAATTTGAAGTCTACTCCTATTGAATTCATTGTATTTTGAGAAAATGAATTTTCTGTGTAACGGAGAATTAAACATGATTTTCCTACTGAACTGTCACCGATTAAAAGAATTTTGAAAAGGAAATTACTACATGTTATATATTTTTATTTTTTTTATACTACTCTGAATCCATTTTTTTATATATATTAAAATTTATTTTTTAATTTTTTAAGTTTGATTAATAATATATTATTATTATTATAAATACTTTTAATTTAATTTAAAACTTGAAAAATACATTTATTAATATATTTCAAATATTACAATTGGTAAATTATCTTAATTTTTATTCCATTATCAAAATATTGTTTTATTTTTTTATTAAAATAGTTTAAAAAAATGTATTTTTATTAATCTAAATAAATTCCTAAAAATAAAAATCTAAAATAATAAATAAAAAAATATACAAAACCCATCAAAAAAATAAAAAATGGAAGACATGAAAAATTTAATAATCCAATCTTTAGAAACAAAAGGAGTGCTTGGTCAAATAAGAGCCCAACTCCGTAGTTCAGTATTTAAAATAGTAGACGAGCAAGATCAACAATTTAACTATGGATGTGGATTAAAATGGGAAAATCCAACATTATATAAAATCCTAGAAACAAAAATAGGAACATTACTAGCAGAAATAATAAGAGATTTCATGGAATATTTCAGAATGGATTACTCACTTTCAATCTTTATTCCAGAATGTGGTATTTCACCAGAAAGATTAAGAAAAGAAGAAATTTGGGGTAAAATAGGTTTATCAAATTCACAAGGTGAACAATTTATTTCTAAATTACAATTACCTTTAATTTATTATATTATGCATTATTTTATTCAAGAAGTAAAAGATAATCCTAAAAAAGTTATGGATTCAATATTAAAAGTTCAAGATGATATAGAAAAAAAAAGTGATGAAATAATTGATAAAAATTTACTTGATTATTATCAAACACATAAAGAAGAAGGAGAGATTCCATTAAGTAACAATGAGAGAATTAATCAAGATCAAAATCAAAATAATAAAAATTTAGACAGAAATAATAATAATAATAATATTAATGATAATCATATTGAACAAGATGAAGATGATAAAGATGAAATTCAAGGAAGAAATTATAATAATCAAGATAATAATAGGAATTTTCAAAATGATGGTAAAGAACATGAATATGTTGAAGAACATGTTCCTGAAGATATTGTTGAAGAAATTGATGAAGATATAGGAGGAGGTTCTGGGGATAAAAAATCATCTGGGATTCAAAATTCACAAAGTTTAAGTGGGACACAATTTGATAATACTGTTAATTCTTCTGCTTTGGAAAATTTGAATTATGTTGAAAATGCACAGAAACCTGAACATTGATTTTTTTAAGTGAATATTATTTTCTTTTTTTTATTAAAGCTTTTTTTTGAATATTTTTATTTGTTTTTATTTAATATTTTTTTGAGATATTGATAATTTTTTTTCAAATTTTTTTTAAAATTTTTTATTGTTTGAATATTTGGAATAAATAAATTTAATATATTAAAAATTATATAATAAAAATTTATACATTTGTTTTTTTCTTGATATTAAATATAAAATTATTAAATTCCAAACCATTTAAATCCTAAAATTTTAAACCTAAAAAAAATAAATAAAAAAAAAAATAAATAAAATTCATTTAAAAAAAATGATAAAATGTGCCTTAGACTGTGACCCAGGACACGATGATTTGGCAATGATAATGTTAGCAGTATACAATCCAAAACTCGAAGTAGAATACATATCAACATGTCACGGTAACCAAACAGTAAACAAAACCTATATAAACGCAAGAAGAACCCTCAATCTAATTCACAAAGCAGATAAAATTCCAGTATACAAAGGATACTCCCAGCCATTAATACGTAAATCAGTAGCATGTCCAGAAATACATGGTGATTCAGGTTTAGAAGGAGTAGATTGGACTGAAATAGATAAAACAATGCCAAAAAATCCAGCTTTAGAAATTTTAGGATATAAAGATGAAAAAGAATTAAAATCAAATGATTTTTTTATTCATTTACATAAAATTTTAACTAATTTAAAAGAAGGTGAAAAATTCAATATTATATCAACTGCATCTCAAACTAATACAGCACAATATTTATTAGCTTTTCCAGAAGATGCTAAAAAAATTAGAATTATTGTTATGGGAGGAAATTTTTTAACTGTTGGTAATATTGCACCATTTGCTGAATTTAATATTATGATTGATCCAGAAAGTGTTAATTTAATTTTAAATTCTGGTGTTGAATATATTTTTGCAGCTCCTTTAGATATTACTCATACTGTTTTAATTAATGAAAATGTTTTAAATAAAATTAAAAATAGTGTTTATCAATATTCAAATAAATTTTATGATATGTTGGAAAAGTTATTATTATTTTTTAAAGATAGTTACTTTGAAATTTTTGATTTTAAAGCACCACCTTTACATGATCCTGTTGCTGCTTTTTATTTAATTGAACCTGAATGGTTTGAAAGTAAGAAGTGTCATGTTGATATTGAAACTAAAGGAGAATTTACTTATGGATGTTGTTGTACTAGTTTATTGAAAAAAACATTAAATGAAAATGAAAAGAAAAAAAATATTAATGCTACTGTTTGTTTAAAGTTAAAAGAAGGAGGACATGATGCTTTTTGGAATTGTATTATTCAAGCTTGGACTGAAATTGCTAAAGTGATTGGAAATTAAATTGTTTTATATTGTTTTCTTTTTAAAAAAATTGTTGTTTGATAAATTTCATGTATTTAATATTTTTTTTTAAATCAAAATATATATTATAAAAAATATTAATTTTTTACTTTTTTTATTTTAATGGAAAATAAAAGTAATTATAAAAATTTTATTTTAACTAATGAAAGATCTGAATGTTGTATTCTAAAATGTTTTTCTAATTGTTTTAATCTAAATTTATATTCAGAAATAAAAAAACCACTATATATTTTAAATAGATTAATTATTATTTATATGTTATTTTATATTTTAGAATTAATTGGAGGTATTTCAAATAATTCTTATATTATTATTTCTGAAAGTAC
Source organism: Isotricha sp. YL-2021a (assembly GCA_023806865.1). Lineage (NCBI taxonomy): Eukaryota > Ciliophora > Litostomatea > Vestibuliferida > Isotrichidae > Isotricha > Isotricha sp. YL-2021a. Next base: position 30,724 of record JAJJLH010000209.1, read on the forward strand.
TTTTTTATTAACAGAAATATTTAATTTATCATTTAATTCAATTAAAGCATATTTCAATAAAATAGAAACAAATTATACATTTACATTTGGATATAAAAGAGTAGAATCAATATTTTTAATTTTTAATGTTTTTTTCATTTGGATTTTTTCTATAATTCAAATTGTTATAAGTATAATTAAAATAATAAAATCATCAAAAATAATAAAACCAAAAGGAACATTAATTTTTTCAATTATATGTTTTATAATAAATATTTCATTATTAATAGTAATCCATGATTTAGTAATTCATATAAAAAATTTTTTTTTACAAATGAAAAGTGATAATCCTTATAGAAAATATGATGATGAAATCAAAGATCCATATTTATCAAATGAAAATTCCAATGAAATAATAAATCAAAATAGAATTAATATTGAATTAGAAAATGCATATAATGATAATAATTCAATGAATGAAAGTAGATTAGATGTAAGTGAAAATGGAAATAGTCAAATTGAAACAAATGATAATAATAAAAATCTTAATCTTTTAACTTTAAATAATACTGAAATAAAAGGAAATATAAAAAGAGTAGAAAAAAATATAAATGAATTCTATAAAGAAAATATAATTATAAATAAATATAATGTAAATTCATTCTTTTTTCCATATCAAATAAAATTATTTAAAAGTTTTTTTGTTTTTGGATACTCTTTAGCATTATTTTTTGATAAAAATAAAAAATTATCTATAATAGATCCATTATATGCAATATTCATTTCTTTTTTTCTTTTAAAATTAACAATTCAAATTTTAAAACAAAATTTATTTATATTATTAGAATCATCTGATAATTGTCCAAGTCCAGATGATATTGAAAAATATATTTCTATTAATCAACCAAACATTTTAAAAATGCATGATATACATATTTGGTCTTTAAATGAAAATACACATTGTGTTAGTTTACATATTATTATTGAAGATGATAATTTAAGAAATAATATTAATTATAATATTAGTATTAATAAAGATATTCTTATTAATTTGACTGATGATTTAAAAGAAAAATTTGGATTTAAATATGTTACAATTCAAATTGAAAATGGTTCACAATATTTAAATATTTGTAAAAATGGGAATTAAAAGTATTATTATTAAAAAATTAAATATTTTTTAAAATATAAATAAAAAAAAATAAAATTTATAAAAATAATGTTTTTCATGAAAAATAAAAGAAAAGTAAATTCAATAAGATGTATTTTAATAATTAAGGTATCAAATGAGTTGATTAAACTTAGAAAATATGAAAACATGTTAATAAATAGTGTTTCATTATCAACAATAAACTCTCAATATAATTATAATAATTTTGAAATGAATTTTCAAAATCCAATTGAAATAGGAAATTCAATGACAGGAATATCAAAATCAACATATAAAAAAGAGGAAAAAAATGTGAAGCAAAATACAAGAGAAAAAAATACCAAAAAATATTCATATAAAAGACCTAAATTTTTATATAGATTTAAATTAAATTCATCAAATATAGAAAATATAATAAATCAAATAAATGATATTGATTTAAGTAAAATAAGAAAAAGAAAAATAATATCAGAAGCCAAATTTAAAGAAATAGAAACTCCATCAACAATTAATAATTTATTTCCTTATGGTTCAGCACAAGAACATTCTTTTAATGAAAAACAAGGTTTGAATTATTTAAGAGAATTGGCAAAGAATTTTAAAGATATTACTAAATGTAGAAATAATAGAAAAAGTATGAAAAGCTCTAAAACAATGAGATTAAGTCTTAATGAAAGAAATGAAATTAATGAACAATTAAAAAAAACTAAAAATAAATTTAAAACTCCTCCTAAAATAAAAGCTAAAAGTGATAAAAATATAATTGGATATTTTAAACCAAGTAAATTTAAAACGAGTAATGATCATATGTGTTATAATACTAATTTGAATGTTAATGTGAATGTTAATATTATTAATCATTTTAATTTAAATTCTGATAGAAGGGAATATAGTATTATAGGTTTTGAAAATAATATTAATCAATTACAAAATTTAAATAAATCAATTCAAGAAAAAGAAAATGGTGAAGAATTTACTATTAAAAAACAAATGAGTAAAAAGAAATCAATTACATTTATCTTACCTGAGGAAATTAAAAAATGAGAATAATAGTATATAATTAAAATAGGTAAAAAATATCAAATTGAATTGAATGATTATTATTCAAAATAAAATTTTTATTTGATTAAAAATAAGTATTTAATTATATTTATTTTAAATATATAAATTAATAATTTATGAATATATTTATATAATACAATTAATATATTATTTAATTTCTATATATTTTTATTTGTTTTTTATATAATAAATATTATAATAATAATAAGGGATTAAAATGTCAACAACAAATAATGATTCTACTAATTTATTAACAAAAGATTATGAAGAAAATCCAGAACTACAAAAAAAAATAAAGAAAAAAGACAATTCCAAAATGTCAATAGCACATTCTTTATTTTTAAAAAAAGGTACAATTTTAAATATCAATCCAAAAGATGAATCTATTCATACAGGTTATTGGGATATTAAAAATTTTAAATTTAACAAAAAAATAGACAAAATAGGTTCAGGAACATTTGGAAACATATACTTATCATATAATAAAATAGACAATAAAAAATATGCAATAAAACACTTTGATAAATCAAGACTAAAAGAAATGAATTGTCCTTTAGATTTAATATACAAAGAAATAATAATTCAACTTAAATTAAATCACCCAAACATAACAAGATTATATTCTTTTTATGAAAACATTGATAATATTTATATGATATTAGAATATTCAAATAATGGAACTTTATTTTCAAAAATTCGTTCTCATAAATATTTAACTGAAGATGAAGCATTCATATATTTTATTCAAGTAGTTAATGCAGTAAATTTTTTACATGAAAATAATTATATTCATCGAGATATAAAACCAGAAAATATTTTATTAGATAAAGAAAATAATGTTAAATTATGTGATTTTGGTTGGTGTACAAATATATTAGAAAATGAAAAAAGAAATACTTTTTGTGGAACAATTGAGTATATGTCACCTGAATTAGTTTCTAATGAAAATTATGATAAAAGTGTTGATATTTGGGCTTTGGGTATTTTATTATATGAAATGTTACATGGATATTCCCCTTTTAAATCAAAGAATTATAAATTAAATAAAGACCAATTAAGAGAAGCTATTTTTGAAAATATTGAAAATGCTGAATATAAAATTGATAGAAAAGATCAATTGTCTAAAGAATGTATTTCATTAATTCAAAATTTATTACAAAAAAATGAAGAAGATAGATTAAATGTTAAAGAAATTTTTCCTCAACCTTGGGTTATGAAATATGAAAAAATTAAAAAAAAGGAATTAATTAAATTTTATAATGAAAGGGAAAAAAAAAATAAAGAAAAAGTAAAAAATAATAATAATAACGAAAAATTAAATATATTTAATAATAAAAATGAAAATAATATATCTCATATTGAAAATGATTCTTCAATTGAAGATAGATATTTTGATGATACTAAATTTATTGATTATTCTTTTTTAAAAGAAATTGAAGAAATTAGAGAAAAGGAAGAAAGGAAAAATCATAATCAAAATAATGACTTAATTCATGCTTTACAAATATTTGATAGTGCTGAGCAAAGAAATAAATTTAATAATCAGAAAAAAGTTGAAAGACCAAAAAAATCTATTTTTGAAAATTTATTTGGTAATTTTTGTTGTGATTATAAATAACATTAAAGATTTATTGAATTAAATTATTAAATAATCTTAATATTTTTAATATAATTCTCATTTTATATTAATTATACATAATTTTAAAATTTTTTTATTCATTTTTCTTAAATTTATGTTTTTTTTATTTATTGTTAAAAAAAAATAAAATGTCACAAACACAAAATCAAAATAATAATTTAAAAAACAATAAATTAATTTCATTAGAAGAAAGAGTATTATCAATAATAGAATATTCATCTCATCAATATTCACATACAAAACCATTTAATCGTAAAAAAAAAAAGAATGAAGATTATACAACAATAAAAGATAGTTTATTTTCAATAAATTCTATTCAAGAAAATGAAAGTTTAAGAAGTACACAAAGTCAATATCAAAAAGATAATAAATTAGAAATAAATTCTTTTAAAAAATCAATAAACATTAAAAAAGAACTTTTAAAAGGCGCTGAAAGGAAATTTAAAATTAATTTATCTCCTATTTTACAACCAAAATTTAAAAATTTAGATCTTTCAATAACAATTAATCAATTATTAAAACATGATATTACACCAAGCATAACAGATTTTTTAGAAACAGATGAAAAAATTCCATTAAATAAATTAGAACAAATTGAAAAAAGGAAAAATATAATTTTAATTGATAAAAATTTTTCATATAAATTATTAAAAGAAGAAGAAAAATGTTATGAAGAAATAATAAAAGATTTCAAAGGGAATGGTTTAAGTAATATAAAATATAAACAAAAATTATCTGCAAGCTATTTAACAATATTATTAAATGAGAATAATACAATTGGAACTATATTTTTAAATTTTAAAGATATTAATCAATTTATTATAAGAGAATTATGTGTTTTTTTATGTATTTTATTTTTGGATGAATTTGAAGGTTTAAGTGAAAGTGAATTAACTGATTTTAAAAATTGTTTAACATATTGCCATTTTAATTTTTTATATATTCTAATGTTAATTGTTAGAAATACTAAAGAAAATGAATTAAATGCAGATATTGATAGATTAAATTATAATGCTTTTCAAAATTGTAAAAATATTTTAGATGCTGTTGAAGATAAAATTGATTATGACAAATATAAAAGTAATTTTAATAATCAAAATAAAGTAATAAAGCATCTTTTATTAAATTTAATAAATAATTTAAGTTACTTAAATGAAAATATAGCAAATGAAATACAAGAAATATTTAATACATCAAAAACTTCATCATTAAACCAAGTAATATTAAACAATATTCATAACAACAAAATAATAATAAATAAAATAAATAAAATAGCAGAAACAGAAAATGAAAAAACCCAATGTGGTTCAAATAAAAAACTGGAGAAAAAATCAGAAAATAAAACATTAGAAAATAAAGAAGATAAAAATGTGAATAATGAAGAAATAGAAGAAAACGAATCTGAAGATGAAATTTTAATCCAACCAGATCCTCCATTTTTACCTGAAAAAGACAAAAATGATAAAAGAGAATATACATTAGTATTAGATTTAGATGAAACATTAGTTCATTATTTTGAAGATAATGATGAAGAAAATGCATATGTGAAAGTAAGATTAGGAGCTGAAAAATTTATAAAAGTATTATCTCAATATTGTGAAATAGTAATTTTCACTGCAAGTACACAAGAATATGCAAATATTGTAATTGATGGTTTAGATTGTTCTAATATGATTTCTTTTAGATTATATAGACAACATACTAATATTATTAATGGTTATAATGTTAAAGATTTATCTAAATTAGGAAGAGATATTTCAAAGGTGATTATTATTGATAATATTGAAGAAAATTATTATTTACAACCTGAGAATGGTTTAAATATTTCGGATTTTGAAGGAGATGAAAATGATAATGAATTAGTTTTTTTAATGAATGATTTGTTAGATATTGTTAAAAATAATGGGGTTGATGTTAGGAAAATGTTACCTAATGTTAGGAAAAAAATGCAAAGAAGATATACTAATATTATTTAGATTAGGATATATATGTTTTTTTATAAATAATTAATATATTTTTTTTCAAATTATCATATAATAAAAAATTATTTTGTTAGTGTTTTTTATTTTAAATGAAAATATATATTGAAATTTAATAAAAATTTTTATTTTTTATATACGTTTTTAAATAATTAATATAAATAAAAAATGTCTACCTTTTATATTAAATATTTTTTCTAATTATTTAATCAAGATATTTTAGTTATTAAAATATTTTATAAAAATTATTTATTATTCATATAATTACATAAAATTATTTTACAAAATTCATTGAAAAAAAATAAAAACATTACATATAAAAAAATATAAACACCTCAAAAAAAAAATGTATCCCCAACTTAATATCCTTTTCCTTTTCCTTCCTTTAGTAACCCTCCACCCTATAACAGCAGATTACAATCCAAAGTTAGACATAATAACTCATAATGGTATAATATATTTCCCAAATAAACCTCAAAAAAAATTTTTATCTCCCTTAATATTTCAAGAAGAAGAAATTCCAAAAACAACAGACAATCAAAAAGAAGAAGAAAAACAAATATGTGAAGAAGAACTAGTAACAGGAGGAACATATTGGTTTTTTCTTTTCATGGTAACATTCCTTACATTATTCGCAGGTTTAATGTCTGGTTTAACAGTAGGTTACTTAAGTGTTGATGATTTGACAATGGAATTAAAAGCAACTACTGGAACTGATGAAGAGAAATTTTACTCATCTAGAGTTTTACCAGTTGTAGCAAATAGACATTGGTTACTTTGTACTCTGTTATTAATGAATTCTTTTGCTATGGAAGCACTTCCTGTTTTCTTGGATAGAATTTTTAGTAGATTAACTGCTGTTGTAATTTCAGTTACTTTACTCTTAATTTTTGGTGAAGTTATACCACAAGCTTTATGTACTGGACCAAGACAAATTCAAATTGCTTCTATGATGGCTCCTTTTACTTTATTATTAATGAAAATATCATCTCCTATTACATTTTTTTTAGGTAAAGCACTTGATATTATATTAGGTGAACATCATAAGAGTAGATTTCAAAATACTGATTTGAAAGCTCTTGTTGAAATGCATACTTATAAAGCTTTAAAGGAATTACAAGAAGAAGAAGAGAAACATAAATATATTCCTAAAGATGAAATTGCTAAACCTGGAAGTAACATGGGTCTTAATGATATGGAAGCAAATTTAATGATTTCTGCTTTAGAAATAAGAGAAAAAAAAGTTGTTGAAATTATGATTCCTTTTAATAAGGTTTATATGCTTAATTATGATGAGAAAATTAATCATGATAAAATAGATGAAATTATAAAAAAAGGTTTTTCTCGTATTCCTGTTTATACTAATAATAATATTAAAGATATTATTGGATTAATAAGAATTAAACAATTAATTGGTTTTGATTATACTAAAAATATGTCTTTGAGAGAAACAAGAATTCATTTAAAATTACCTTTAGTTATTCATCCTTCTATGACTTTAATTGATTTAGTTCGAGAATTTAGAAAAGGAAAAAGTCATATGGCCTTTATTACTGAAAATGTGGAGAAATTACAAGCTAAATTAGGTTTGAATAGAACTAATTCTTTACTTGTTGAAAATAAATATTTATTACCTTCGAAAGGTGATTTAGGTATAGAAATATTAGGGATTATTACTTTGGAAGATGTTATTGAAAATGTTTTTAATTTGGAAATTTTAGATGAAGATGATTATGAGAAAATTAAGAAAGAAAATATGGGAGGGAGAACTAAATCTAATATTAATATGTATTTTACTAGAGATGTTGCTCAGACTTTTATTAATCAACAAAGTAAAAAAATTGATGAATTAATTAAAGGAAGTTTATATAAAAAAAATGAAAAAGAAGATTTTTTGAATAAAATGGAGAATTATGATTATGATAAATCACCTTCTCCTAATAAATCCAATTTAAAGGAACCTTTAGTATAAATATTATTTAGATATTAAATAATTAAATAATAAGGTTATTTAAAAAAAATTTCTTTAATATATTTTTTTATTCATATTTAAAAATATAAAAGTCTTTTAATCATTAATTAAAAAATATAATACAATGAATTATAAAAAAACAAATATTTAAAATAAAATAATAAAATATATAAATACCAAATAACTAAAAAAAAAATAATTTAATTATTAATTTAAAAATTGAATAATGTCAGAATTTCCCGCAGAAAATAAAAAACATGAAATATCCTTAAAAGGTGAATCAGGAAGAACATACATCCTAGATAAAATATTAGGAAAAGGTACATTTGGAGTAGTATATGAATCACATGCAAAAGATAATCCAGAACAAAAATTTGCAATTAAAAAATATTTCAAAACATTTCATCCTCATTGTGTTCAATTAGAAATATCAATAATATTTTATTTAAATAAAAAAATAAAAGATGATTCTATAATAAAACTATATGATGGTTTCATAGATAATAAAAGTGGAAATTTATATATTATAACATCATATCTTCCTCATCAAAAATTTACAGAATATTTTAAAGAATTACCAATATCAAAAATAAAAATTTATATGAAAAATTTATTAACTGCAATAAATTTAATTCATAAAGAAGGAATAATACATAGAGATATAAAACCAGATAATTTTATTTTTGATTTAGAATCAAATAAATCATGTTTAATTGATTTTGGTTTAGCTGAAGCTGATATGGATAGTTCAAATTGGGAAAATTCAAATAAAAATAATAAATTAGATGATGATTATAAAATAATATCAGATTTACAAAAATATAATTATAGACATAGAACTGGAACAAAAGGATTTTTAGCACCTGAAGTTATTTTTCATTCTAATTTCCAAAGTACTCAAGTTGATATTTGGTCTTGTGGTGTAATTTTATTAAGTTTTTTAGCAAAAAGATTTCCTATTTTTAATTTGAATGTTTTTAGTCAAATTAATGAAGATATTATTAAAGAAATTGAACCTTTAATTATTGTTTTTGGAAGAGATAAAATTATGGATATTGCACAAAGATGTAATTGTAATATTTATATTAGTGATTGTTTTAATAATTATTATATTGGTATTGAGAAACTTGTTAAGAAAATTGGGGAAAATAAAGAAGATAAAAATGTGAATAATGAAGAAATAGAAGAAAACGAATCTGAAGATGAAATTTTAATCCAACC
>JAJJLH010000210.1:0-39657 GCA_023806865.1 Isotricha sp. YL-2021a
TTTAAATCTTCATATAAATCAGAATATTTTTTTATATTTATTTAACAATATATTTACATGAATGAAATAATTTAAACACAAATTCAAATTAAATATTAAAAAGGATTTTCAAAATAATATAATATATTTTATATTTATAATTATTTATTTTTAAAATTAATATTTTTTTCAAAAAATATTTTAAAAAATTAATATAAAAAAAATATTTATTAATTTAAAGAAAAGAATATAATGGAAGCTTTTAATTCTAATGTTGAAAATAGGACTTTTGAAGAAACTCAAAATTATAATTATCTTCTTTTATCAATATATTTTTATTTAAAACATAATAATTATAATGAAACAGCAGAAAAATTATTTAATGAAGCAAATTTAAAGAATATATTTATTTTTCCACAAGAAGTTAAAGATGGAATAACCACATCAGATAAATTGATAAAAAAATTTATTCAACATTTTTATTATAATAGTTATTTTAGTATGGAACAACCTGATGATACAACAGCAGAATTTTGGAATCAATTTTGGGAAATTTTTGCTAAAAAAATGAAAAATGGATATCAATTTAATTCTCCTATTGATAATTATATAGAAAAAGAAAAAGATACTCTTATTTTAACATGTAAATATATTTTTTTTTAATTTTTTAGATAAGGGAAATGATAATCCTTATTAATATTATAAATAAAATTTTAAAAATTGTAAAATAATATTTTATTATAGTAAAAAAACAATTTATTTATAATTTTGTTAATTTAAAAAAAAATATCTAAAAAAAATATTTTTTTATCACAAATGTCTGCTCCCTTTTTTAATAATTCAAATGAAAACTCTTGTGAAGATATTAAATTAGGTGTAGATTCTTGTGAAAAAAATACAATAAATGAATATATTTCACCTATTCCATTAAATTTAAATAAAAAAATTCAAATTTATGGTTTTCTGCCAATCAAATATCTTGAATTAGGAAATGAATATAAATTTGATAATTTAACAAATAATTTTTCAAATTTTTCAAATGAAATTTTTTATTATTACAAATCTAAAAGGAATTGTTTTATAAATAAAAATAAAATAAGCGAATTAAAAGAAATGTTTTTTGAAAATATTTCTTCATGTCATCAGATAACCATTGTAAATAATAAACTAACTTGCAATGATCCAATTGATCAATTATTATTTAAATGTTCAAATTGGTTAATTTATAAATCAAAATTTAATGAAGATACTTTATGTCAAAATTTTGATGATACAATTGCATCATTTGTAAGACCATCACAAGAAAAAGATTTAAATGAAAAAATTAAATTACTTAAAAAAAAATATTCTGATTTAAATGAAGATTTAAATTCTGATGATGAAGAAAATATTTTAAAAGAACATTATGAATTAGGTATTGTTAGAAATTTTGAATGTGATGAAAATTCATATAAAAAAACAGTTATTGTTAAAGATATTAATGATAATTTTTTTAAAATTTTTTCTAAAGGTAATCCTAGTATTATACAAAATTTATGTAAACCTGAATCTATTCCTAAAAATTTTAAAGAAAAAGTTAATGAATTTATAAAAAGAGATAAAATTGTTATTGCTTTAGCTGGAAAAATAGTTAAAATGAATTATTTACAAAGTCAAATAATTGAAAGAAATAAATGTGAGAGAAATATGATTTTTTTAGGATTTGTAATTATTGAAAGATTAAAAAATAATAACATAGATTTTTTATAATATTATTTTTATTTTTTTCAATCAATTTAATTTGTATTTATAGGTATGATAATTTATTATTAAAATTAATTGATTTATAGTCATTAAGTTTATATAAAATTTATCATTTTTATAAATTTTTGAATAAACAAAAATTTGAAATTAGAATTATAAAAATAAAGTTATATTAAAGGAAAAAAAAGGAGTAAGAAATTGTTTAAAATAATAAAATTAAAAAAAAATAAAAATAACAAATAATTAAAAAAATAATTAAATATTGATTAACCATAATAAATTAAAAAAATAAAAAATAATAATTATTAAATGTCATCAAATAAAGAACCACCTTTCCTAAAAAATCCAATAACATCAGAAGATATTACAAAAATAAAAAAAGTATTTCATACATTAGAAAATGATAATCAGGCAATAGATTTTTTAGAACCAGTTGATTATATGGGATTAAATTTATTAGATTATCCAACAATAATAAAACATCCAATGGATTTAAGTACAGCAAAATCAAAATTATTAAAAAACGAATATTCAACGTTTCAAGATTTTTACAATGATATAGATTTAATTTGGAAAAATTGTAAAACTTATAATAGAGAAGGAAGTGAAATTGTAAAAATGGCAAATCATTGTGAAAAAGTTTTTAAAAAACAAATGGATAAACAATTTAAAAATTATATTACATCAAGCGGTAAAAAAGAAAAAAATGAATATAAAAATAATATTAATAATATTGAAGGTGGATTATCAATGACTGAAAAAATGAATTTAACTGATAAAATTAGAATATTATCAAATGAAGGTTTAACACAAGTTGTCAAATTAATTATGAAAGAATGTCCAAATGGAATTGAAGATCTTGATAGTGAAAAATTGCAAATAAAAATTGATTTAATTGATCAAAGAACTTATGGTTTACTTTTAGAGATTATTGATAAGTGGTTGAAAAATGATGATAAAGAAAAAAAATAGATTAAAAATTAAATTTAATTTGTTTAGGTATTTTTAAATATCTTTTATTTTAATTTCTTTTTAAATATTTATATATATGAAATATATTTTTTTTATTGTAAAAAAAAATTATTTGATAAATAGAAAAATTTATTGTAATGGAAAATGACTATTATTCAGATGAAGAAGAAGATTTAAGTATTCATTCGAGTTTTGCTAATTTTAGTAATAATAAATTACCCAAAATAAATAGTCAAAAAAAGAATAAAACCAAAAAAATTGATAATTATTTTAGAAAAAGCAGAAATAATGATTTAAAAAATAATATAAAAGTCCAAAAACAGAAATTTTCAAGTCCAATAATAAAAAAATCTAAAGTTTTAGAAGAATTTCCTAATTTTAAAACATTTTCAGCAAATCATAATCCAAAAAAAAAAAAAAATAAAATATTTTCAAATATTCATACCCAAATGACAAATTATCAGACTAAAACAGAAAATGAAAATAATTCAAAAAATTCTTCATCAATAAGATTATATAATAACAATTTTTCAAACAATTATATTAATACTTTAAATAATAATAATAGTAAAACTCTTAATCAATTTAAAGGTACAAAGAAAAAAATAACTTTAAAATTAACAAAAAAAGAAAAAGAATTTGATTGTAAAACTTTAAATCAATCAAATAAGAATTATTTTAATTTACAGTCTGATAGTTCAAATAATTATAATACTGAAGGAATAAATAGTGATGCTGAAATTACTAATTCTCTTTCAAATATTCTTTTAGATAATTTAGATGAAATGAATAGTGAAATAAGTGAGAATAATGAGGGATTTTTTTCTGAAATTTCATATGGTTCAAATGAAAAATGTATTATAATACCAAAAATAAATACAAAGAGAAAAACAATAAGAAATCCAGCAGATACAATAACTGTAATAACAAGAACAAAAACTTTATATAACCCAAAAGAATTATTAAATATAAAAAAACAAAATACTGTTAGATTTAATCAAAAAATAAATAATAAAAATAATATTTTAGTAAGAAATTTAACAAAAGGAAGAAATGACAATAAAAATAAAACTGTAAGAAATGGGAAACAAGAAATTATAATTGTATCAGAAATTTTAAATGATTATCCTAAATTTATAAAGAATTTTAAAAGACAAAGTACTATTATTCAAAAACCTTTTAAAATTAATATTAATCAATATTTAAATAAACAAAGAGAAAAAATAAAAATAATTACTAAATCTTTTGAGAAAATTAATTTTAATCAAAATAAAAAAAATTTTCTCACAAATATAATTTATAAAAAAATAAATAATATTATAGAAGAAACTAATAAAATAAAATATAATAAAAAAGAAAAAGACTATAAGGAATTAATGAAATCAATTTTTAAAAATTTTTGTCAAAAATCTATAGTAGGAAAAATATTAAAAAATTTTGAATCATTTATTCTAAATATATTTTTTTCAAAAAATAATAATAGATTAATACCAAATTTTAATTATATTTGTAATCATTTTTTTGATTGCTATAATTTAATTTTATATTATATTTATGATGCAAAATATAAAGAAAAAGAATTTAATCATAGAAAAACTTCATTAATTAATAATAATTTAAAAATATTAGATTCAATTAGAAATATTTCTCTAAGAATATTTAAATCAAATAATAAAATACAAAAAATGAATAATATAAATAAACAATTTATACATTTTTATTGTTCATATGATTTACCAATAAATGAAAAAAATGATAATGATAATGAAAATAAAAAAGAAAGAAAAAAAATAGTAAAATTTCATTTCAGTGAAATATTAGCAAAAAAAAAAAGGAGAATTTCAATTCATGATATAATTCAAAAATCAGGAAAAAGAAAAAATATATTAGAAGAATCAAATAAAATTTCTACATTAATAGATGAAATGCAAAATAAAAATATTATATTCAAATTTCATGAAACAAATAAATTAATTGAGAAATGGAATCCTTTAAAAAAAGATTCTATATTTCAAATTAAATTAGTTAAAGATGATACAGAAGAAAAAATGAAAATGGCAAAATTAGATAGTAGAAAACAAAAATTATTAAAAATAAAATGGAGACAAGATATGGAAATATTAAAAAGTTTAGGAGGAAGTCCAGTTTCAAAATATTGTTCATTGATGAGAACTCAAGAACTTGAAAAAGAAAATCCAAATACAAAAGCATTTAATCAATTACTTTTATTATTAGAAAAAAATCAAACTGAATTATTTTTTGAACAATATAGAAATTTAAGATTTAGAGATATAAATCATCAAGAAAAATATACTGGTGATACTTTATTAATGAGAGCAATAAAAGTTTATAATATTCATATAATGCAATTTTTATTGGATAAAAAATGTAATATTAATATTCAAAATTATGAATTAAATACAGCTTTACATTATGCTTATATCTATAATAGACTTGATTTAATAAATATTTTAATTTCTCATGGAGCAGATGAAACTATAGTAAATAAATATGGAAATACTCCTTGGGAATGTTTGAAAAGTTATGATTAATTATTTATCAATTTTATCAAGATTGTTTTTATACTATTAATATATTTTATTTGGTATTATTTTATTAAATATTATTCTATATTATAATAAGATATATATACTATTTTAAAGATTTTAAGATTATTCAAATGATACTTTATGATATTTTGAGAAATTGTAAATTAACAATTAATGAAAATTCTCATTGAATTTTTTCACAAGATTTATTCAATGATTTTTTATAATTATATTATAATTATCTTAATTTTTTTAACTTTCATATACATTATATATTTTACTTTTAATTTCATAATATTTATGTAATATATTATTTAATAAATTCAAATAAATTAAAAATAACTTCTTAAAAATAATATAAAAAAAATGCAACAATTCTTTAATCATACTCAAACATATGGATTTAATTGGGCAAATGCAGTAAATGATTATCATTATAGTAAATCAAATCTAGAATGGGGACAAAATCCAAGACCTTATGTAGTAACACATAGATTAATTAAAGAAAATGATAGAAGTTTCAATCCAATTTTACAAAAATATTCTGATTCAAATTATGATAATCAATTAAGATTACAAGAAAAACAAAATTTAATAAATACAATTGTAAAGAATAAAGATAATCAATTAAAAATTGAACAAACATATGATATTATAAATTTACAAGATAAACTAAAAGGTTTTGAAAATGACCCAAATTATCCTAGAATGAAAGACCCAATTAATACAAGGAAAAATTTAAATCCACATAAAGTACCATATAATATAATTTCATGTTTACCTTTATCACAACATCATTTTGATAAACCAGAAAATAGACCAAAAGATAATGAAAATTTTGATAAAATAAGAAAAAAACCTCAATATAATCATGTTAAAACAAGAGATTATGATTTAATTTCTACTAAATATAAACAATTTCATGATGAAAAAATTGAACTTGAGAAAGAAATAAATAAATATAGAACTGCTAAAATGTTTTATAAAAATAATGATTATAATATTATTAAAGGAAAATTCTTTGATGAAGGAAAAGAAAAAGAATTTATTGAAAAAAGAAATGAAACACAAAAAAATTGGGGAATTGAATATAAAAAGAATTTACCAAGATGTGCAAAAGGACAAAGTGATATTTATAATTTAATATCATTAAAAACAGTAGATAATAATGCTTTAAATAAAATGATTGATGAAGAAAAAGCAAAAAAAAAAAGATATGGAATGCGTTATGAAGTTGAAAAAAATAATATATTAAAAGATATGAAACCATTAAAAGATAATAAAGATAAATGCTCATATCAAAGATTTAAAGAAGAAGATGCAAGACAATATAATATTATAAATTTAAAAGATAAACCATATAAAGAACATGCTCAAATATATAAAAAAGATGGAATATCAGATTGGGAAAAATTAATGAACGGTGCAGGAGAAAATAATACTTTTAAAACAAAAGAAATTTATAGAGATCCTTATGATTATACTGAAAATAATATTAAATATGATAAATATATGAGAGAAAGAAAAGAAAAATTAAATAATTTACCTAATATTAACAAAGATACTTCATTTTCAGGTGTTAAAGAAATTAAAAGTAAAATTAAAAATGTATTACCTAAAGATGATAAAAAGATGAAAGAAAGCCTTAGTTTTGATAAGAAAAAATTCTTTGAAAAGCCTAAAAATGTTTTTTATTATGATAATGATCCTAATATTAAAAAATATAGTTATAATCCTAATATGAATAAAATGAGAGAAAACTTTGATAAAAATTTAGAAAAAAATGAAAGAAATCAAAAATATTTAACAAAAAATGCTGAAATTGAAAAAGATTCAATTAAATATTAAAAGGAAATTTTTAGAAAATTTTATTTTTTAAAAACTAAAACACTTAAATAAACTTAATTTATCAATTAATAAATATTATAATATGTATTAAACAATTAATTTAATACTATTTAAAATTCATAATAATTGTCCCCATTAACAGCAATTGGTAAAGTTAAATATGCATGCTGTAAATGTGAATGATGAATAGAAATATTTTTATTCCCTTCAATTAAATCTCTTTCCAAAACACTTAATTCTTCAATTTCTTTTCTTCTTATTTCATTTGTTCTCATTGCATTAATACATTCAAAACAAAAATCAACATATCCTCCATCAACTCTTCTTCCTGGTCTACAATTAAGACATAAATATCTAATTTTATGATTTAATCTGTTTAAATAACACTCACATCCATTACAAATTGCTTTATGCTCATATGTTAATTGAGATTGATTTACAGAAAACAATAAATTTTTTCCTAATTTATTTAAATCAATATTTTTTAATTGATCTATATTTCTTGATGTAATATAAATTAAATTATGTTCTTGATGAATTAAACTTTTTCTATAATTTTCTAAATCTAAATGTAAATGTAATTTTTCTTCAGTACATTGAATACAATAATAAAATTTACACCAACCACATATATATAAACCTTCATCATTTCTTATTTTTCTTAGACATTCCATACATGTAACATTTTCTAAAGGTAAATCAAAATCATGTGTTTGAATTTCTTCTAAATTATTCATTGATTTTTTAAAATGTAATTCATCAATTAAGTTATTCAATAGTATATATTCTTTAGTCCTTATTTCTCCTCTTGCTGAAAAATTTAATAATTTTAATGGTATTATTGAAAAAAAATCATCATTTATTTTTAATTTTATTGAATAAGATGATTCAAAAATAAAAAGATATGGGAGATTTGTAATATTTTTATAAAAATAATATAATTGTGATAATAATAGACTATAATCAGGTTTTGTTTTTTTATTTTCTTTATTTATTAATTTTTTTAATTTTTTTTGAAATTTTGTTAAATGATTTAAAATTATTATTTTTTGATTTGAATTTATTATAAAAAAGTAAAAGTCCTCTGTATCAAAAATATTAATTGGTTTATTTTTTTCAGAATTATTTTTTAAGAAAATTAATTTATATTTATATGGAACATCTTTGAAATAATTTATTTTTTGATTAACGATATTACTAAAGTCATTAATTTCATTATTTTTATTTATTAATAAAATATAATATATTTTTTCAAATTGTTCATATATTTCAGCATTTTGTTGAATAAAATTAATTGAATTATTAATTGAATGTAATATTTGATTATCACATTTTCTTGAATAAAAAAATAAAACATTTTTTTCATTTTTTGGAAATTTAAATTCATTTATTTCATTATTGTTTATATCTTTTATATAAAAAGAGAAATTATTTGGTTGAAATATTTGGTTTTTTTTTAAATGTACTGAAAGATTTAAATTCAATTTTTGTGTTGGTTTTTGTGGGAATTCAAATTTATTATCTATATCTATTGTTTTTAAATTATTTAAATCTCTCTCTGCATCAAATGATGAATTTATTACTTTTATTTCACAATAAATATTTCTTTTTTTAATGGTATGAGTAACAATAACTTCTAAATCAGAAGGTTTAATTGGATGTTTATAATTATTTTCTGAAAAAGAATAGATTGAACCTAAAATATTTAGAATATATTCTTTATTATGATTTGATATTATTTTTATTTTTGATTCGTCCATTGAATTAGGATTGTATAATATTTTATTAAAAATTAAAATATTAATATTAAAAATCAATTGAAAAGATTTAATCAAATAAATAATAAATAAAACATAAAATAATTTATAAAATTAATCATTATTATAACAAATAATTCCAAACTTATCTTTGATTTATATTATTAAATTATTTATCATTAAAATAACAATTTAAAACAGTGAATAGAATTTTGATATTTAAAAATATATATATATTAAAAATTAAAAAAATAGTATTTCAATAAATCATATAATTTATTTATTAAATTAAAATTTGAATTTTCAAAAATAATTTTTTTTCAATCATAGAAAAACATCATAAAATAATTATTTTTCATCCTTATGAAAAAGTATAAATAAATGAACCTTACACAAATTAATAATTAGTAAAGAATTATATGGACCAAAATCAACAATTAACACTTTCTACAAAGAAATTTCGTCCAAAAATAATATATGTAAAAAAGCCATCATTAAATTTATTATTAAGGGATTCTAAAAAAGAGTCTCCAATAAAACTTCTATGTAATTTAGTAAAAATTAAATTTAATCCATCACAAAAACATGCACAACAATTTTCAGTTAAAATATCACCTGAAGTAGCAGAAGATAATTATCCTCTTGTAAGAAGAATACTTCGTCAATTATCAAAAGAATTAAAAGGTATTTTTCAACCATATATTTCAAGTGGATTTTCTATATTTAGTAGTACAAATGATAATGATGAACAAATGTATACTTTATTATGTGTATTAAATGATCAAGAATATGAAGTTGAAATATCTAAAACTTCAAATAATATTGATTTAACTAAAATTAATAGTTTCAAAGAAAATGATATTAGAGTTAAATCGTTTATTGAAATTTTAATAAAATCTATTTTAAGTGCTAATAGAAATTTTATTAGATTTGATGATAGAAGTTTTTTTGATTATGTAAATAGAGAAAGTTTAAAAAATGGTATTTATAAATTAAAAGGTTATGGTACTGCTGCTTGTATAACTGAGGCAGGCCTTTATTTAAGAGTTAATGATAAATCAAAATTTATAAGTGGAAAAAGTGCTTTAGAAAAATTGAAAGAAATAAAAAAAAAATATCAAAATGGTGATTTTAATATTGCAGCAAGAGATTATTTTCAAGGGAGAAGTGTACTAGCACAATATGGAAGTTTTCGTATATATAAAATTGGAGATGTACTAACTGAAAGAAATGTTGATAATACTGAAATTCCTTTAAAACAACAAGATGGTACTATTGTTAATATTAGTTTATATAATTATTATAAACAACAATATAAAATTGAAATTAAAGATAGAAGTCAACCTTTATTAAAGGAATTATCAAGAGGTTCTGATAATTCTGATAATAAAAATGAAAATGCTAGATTTTTAATTCCTGAATTAGTTTATTTATGTGGAATGGATGACGACGGTCTTGAAGGTATTGATTATAAAAGGAAAATATCTGAAAAATATACACCTCAACAGAAATTAGATAAAATTGCAGAAATTAATAAATTATTATCTAATTCTAATAAAAAAGAGGTATATCATAAATCAGGTGAAAAAATTTTAAAGCCTTCACCAAAAGAAATAGGTGATGAATGGGGAACAAATTTTACTGGATTTTTAAGTTTAAATGGTAGAAAATTACAAGAACCTAAAATTGAATTTAAAGATTCAGAAGTAGAAGTTCAAAATGGGAGAATTAGATTAACTAATTTAATTAAAGCATTTGAATTTACAAGAGATAGTTGGATTTGTATTACATTAAGAGATCATAGAAATACTGCTGAAAAAAATATTGAATCTATTATTAAATCTGCAAAATGTTTAGGTATAAATATTGAAAAACCTGATATGAAATGTTTTGATGCTAGAAATTCTAGTCAATTTATTGAACAATTAAGAGAAATTCATTTTAATGGTGATAAAAAAATAGCTTTAATTTGTTTAACAAATCATACTTCTAATTATTATCCTTCAATTAAAAAATATTTATATGAACAAGTTGGTATTCCTTCTCAAATTATGAATCTTGATAAAAGTAGAAATCAAAAATTGTCTTATTTTTCAAATGTATTGAATCAAATGAATGTAAAAGTTAGGGGTGAATTATATCATATAAATATAAATAATGAATTGAGAAATAAACCTTCAATGATAATTGGAATTAATTCAACTAGAATTGGAAAAAAGAAAATTAAATTAGTAATGACTTCATCATATAATCCTCAATTATGTAATTTCTTAACTCAATTTAAAGATTCTTCAACTGAACAAACTGAATTTCAATCAACTATAAATTCTCTTTTATCTCATGCAATTGGATTTTTTTATAATAAACATAAAAGATATCCTGAATATGTAATAATATATAGACAAGGAGGAAATGAAAAACAAGTACAAAAAATATATTTAGATGAATTACCAGTATTTAAAGCTTTTTTTTCAGGTGATATAAATAATGGAGGATATAATGCTAATTTTAAACCTAAATTTTCTATAATTTCAGTAAATAAAAAATCAGATCTTAAATTTTTCCAATGTGAAGATGGAAAAAAAGAAGTAACAAATCCACCAAGTGGAACAGTAATTGATACTGATGTAACAACACCAGATTATTTTGAATTTTATCTTCAAGCACAACATGTAAATCAAGGTACTGCAAATCCAGTACATTTTCATTGTATTTGGGATACTACTGGAATGCCTATTGAAGATATGGAAAATATTACTTTTAATCAAACATTTTATTATTGGAATTGGAATGGTCCAATAAGAGAACCTGCTGCTTTAAAATTTGCTGAAGTATGTAGTCAATTTAATGCAAAAGTTAAATTAGAGGGTGTTCATGAAAAACTTATGGATACTCCCTATTATATATAGGTAATTTAAATTTGATAAATTAAAAAAATATTATTTAATAAAACTAATATTTTTTAAATAAAAAATTTTTTTAAATTTTCTTAAAAAATTAAAAATAAAAAAATAACTTAAAAAATGGAAGTTCAAAATAAATTTGAAATTAAACTTGAACATGGTATGGGATATAATGGACTTCTTCCTAATACATTACTTTTACATCCTAATTTAGTAGA
Organism: Isotricha sp. YL-2021a; assembly: GCA_023806865.1. Lineage (NCBI taxonomy): Eukaryota > Ciliophora > Litostomatea > Vestibuliferida > Isotrichidae > Isotricha > Isotricha sp. YL-2021a. The sequence continues at coordinate 11,970 of JAJJLH010000210.1, forward strand.
TTATATTTATATAGCAGGTGGTGTTATAGTAATTGCAGAGATGAATGATCCAAATAAACAAAAAATTTTAAGAGGTCATGATGATGTTGTAACTTGCATTGCTCTTTCACATAATGGAACTTTACTTGCATCAGGTCAACGTGGTGAAAATTCTGATATTTTTGTTTGGGATTATCAAACTGGAAATATTCTTTATACTTTAAGTGAACATGATTATGAAGTTTCTTGTCTTGCTTTTTCAGATGATGATAGACTTTTATTTTCTTGTGGAAATATTAAAGATAAAAGAACTTTTATTTGGGATATGAAAACAGGAAATATTGTACTTAATCTTACACCAATGTTCCCACTTCCTACTATTTTTGCTATTTGGGGTGGTTATGTTAGAGATGAAAGAGGAAATGAAACAAGGAATTATCAATATGCTACATGTGGTGATAATCAAGTTTGTTTATGGAATGTTGATCCATATCAAGGAACCCAAGAAAAAGGTGAAGTTCAAACTGGAAATTTTGTTAGAAATTATATTTGCCTTGCTTTTTCTAAAAATGATCAAAAGTATTTATATGCAGGAACAACTTCAGGAGATATTGTATGTATACTTGTTAAAAATCGCAGTATTGTTTTTAATAAAATTATATGTGCAATAGGTGTTACTGCTATTGTACCATTAACTAAAAATGAAATTGTTGTTGGAGGAGGTGATGGTTCTTTAGTTCTTTTATATATTGATGAACCAAAATGTGAAGAATTAGCAAGAATTTCTTTATATGGTTCAATTTATTCACTTTCAGCATCTCAAGATGGTATACAACTTTTAGCTTCAACTGATAAAGGTTTTATTTATAGAATTAGAGCAGCTGATTTAAGTAATATTGTATTAAATGAAAATCATACTGATGCAATAATTGACTTTTTTAATTTAAATGATGACCATTATCGTTTTGGAACATGTTCATTAGATGGTACAATTAGAATATGGAATTTAGATGATTATTCAGTTTCAACAAGAATAAAAATTAATCCATCAATTATACCACAATGTTTAGAATTTAATGAAGATATGATAATTAGTGGTTGGAGTGATGGTAATATAAGATGTTATAGAACTTATGGAGAAGAACAATTATGGCAAATTGACAATGCACATAAAGGAGGTGTTACTGCAATTACTATGAATAGTCAAAGTAAATTTGTAGTTACTGGTGGAGCAAGAGGTGAAGTTAGATTATGGGAAATCAGAAGTAAAGAAATGGTTAGTAATTTAAAAGAACATTTACAAAAAGTAACTAAAGTTGAATTATTTAAAGATGATGTTCATTTAATGACAACTTCAAAAGATAAATCAATTTTAATTTGGGATATTTCAAAAGAAAAAAGAATTGCATCATATCAATTAAGTTCAGGTGGTGTTAATAATTTCAAAATTAGTCCAATTGATGAAAATATTTTAATATCAGTTGGACAAGATAGAAAAATAACACAATGGGATTTAAGATATCCTCAACCAATAAAAGTTTTATCTTCTAATCCATATGGTAAAATGGATCAAGCTGATGAGCTTTTTGGATTAACAATATCAAATGATGGAAAATATGTTACTACAGGAGGTAGTTTGGGAATTATAAGAACTTATGATATGAATGCAGGATTAGCATTTTTAAATGAATATTTTGCTCATTCTAAAACTTGTTCTGGTCTTGCTTATACTTATGATAATAATTATTTAATTTCAACAGGATATGATTCTCTTATTCTTTCATTTATTACTCCTTATAATAAGGAAGCAATGGATAAAGCAGTTACAACTGACATTCAACAACAGCAATATATCTAATAAAAAATATATATATAATATAAAACATAATATTTACTTTTTTTAAAATACAAATAAATAAAAAAAAATGAAATAAAAAATTAAAAAATAAATTAAATAAAAAATTAATCTTTTTGTTATTAGTAAATCCTTATTTTATCATATCAATAAAAAATTGATTTTTAAAATAATTTAAATTGTTTTTTAACAGAACCAAAAATCATATTAAATTGTACATGTAAAACATTAAATCTAACAGTTTTACTAAGAGGTCTACATTGTCCAATAGTAACAATATCTCCTTCAGAAATTCTTTTAAAAGCAGGTGAACAATGAGCAGGAATATTACTATGATTTTTTTGATATCTATTATATTTTTTAATCCAATGTAAATAATCTCTTCTAACAATAATTGTATTTTTCATTTTTCCAGAAGACAAAACCATTCCTTTTATAATTCTACCTCTAATACTAACATTACCTGTAAATGGACATTTTTTATCAACATAATTACCTTGAATTGCGTCTGCTGGTGTATTAAATCCTAAACCAACTTTTTTAAAATATCTTATTGCTTTCATTCTTTTTCCTTTATTTTTCTTTCCATAATTTGCATCTTTTACTTTTAATTTCTTTCTTTTACCCTTTTGTGGAAGTTCGATACCAAATAAAAGATATTTGTTATTTATGTTTATTCCATCTTGTTTTTGAAATGCTTTTTCTGTTTGAATATCTGTCATTTTTTTTAAATGATTATATTTAGATACGTGAATTTTTTAATTAATTGATTTAATAATTAAATAAAAAAAAATTAATTATTTTTTATATTTCAATAATTGTAAATAATTAATTTATATATTATTTTTTATTCTTCATTAGGTAATTATTTTTAAAAAATTGATTTAAAATAAAATGAATATTTTTAAATAAAAAAATTTATTTCTTTATTTTTTTAAATTATAATTTTCAATATTTCAAAAAATTAACCAGATTTAAATAATAATACAGCAATTTGACCTAAATAAAAATAAATAAAATGTTTAGTTTCATGAGTGACATAAGAACCAAAATTTCTTCCAACAACACAATGCCAAGTAGGATTATGTTTTCTATCAAATTCTTTTTTAATATAGCAAGCAATATCTTTTTCAATATTATATGAATCAATAGCTTTTGTAGCAACATTTATTGCATCTTGTTGCATATCTTCAGTCATATCACTATTTTTTATTATTGCTTTTCTTTCTTTATCCATTTTTATCTTATTTTTTTTTCAGTTATATATTTATACTTTTATTCTTTTTTTTATTAATTTATTTATATGTATTTTTTTTATATTATAATTTATAATTAATTATTTGTTTTGATGTCTTATTTTTTAATTTATTTTAAACATTGCTTTAAGATATAAATGATTAGATGGAAATTCTTCATTTGGTAATCCTATATTTTCATCTATTTTAATATCACTTTTTTTTTCTTCTCCAAACATAAAATTACCTTTATAAAAAATATAATCAATAATCTTTTTATCAATTTCATCTCTTACTTGAAAATAAGTATATTCTAATTTATTATAATCAAATACACTTCTCATTCCAAATTTTTCTAAGTTAATTATTGATTCACTTGTTGGTGGAGCATTAAAATCTCCTACTAAAATAATATTTTCATTATTTAATCCATTATTGTTTATATATTCTAAAATTTCATTTATTTGAATTAATCTAATATTTTCATTTTCTTTCTTTGCTTTTAAATGAGAAACAATTAAATAAAAAATATCCTTTGTTTTTATTTCTTGTATTTTTGATACAATAAAAATTTGTGGTGATAAAGAATGATATTTACTTTCATTTTGAAATTCATTATTTTTTCCATGAAATTTTATTTTTTTTTGTTCAATTAATAAAAATTTATTTGGATTTATTCCAATATAAATTCCCATATATTTATCTAATCTTTCATAAAAATTTCCATTATATTTAATTTTTAATTCATCAATAATTTCTTTTTTAAAATTATTATAATTATCTATTTCATCTAATATTAATATATCTGGATTTTCTTTTTTTAATATATCTTTTATTAATTTTTTTCTATTTTCCCATTTTAAATAATTTTCATCTACATTTGGAAATATTTGTTTTGTTGATAATTTATTAGATAATGTATTCCATTGAAGAATAGAATATCCATTTGAATTTGAACATTCACATTCAAATAATAAACCCATTTTATTTTATCATTTTTTTCATTAAAAATAATATTAATAATAATGAAATTTTTTTTTTAAAATTTTTTATATTAATTAAATTGTAATCCATTCAAAATTATAATATTAATTATGATTTGTGTATATATTTTTTAAATTTATTTTTTTATCTTTTTCATATATCATTATTATTTTTTTAAAGTAATTATGAATTAAAGAAAAATTGATAAATTTTACAATCTCTCTAAGTTTTTTTTAATAAATTTGATAGTAAATATTAATTGTAAAATTCATCTAATTTTTACTGACATATTAATATATTTGATAGAATTAATATAATATATAAGTTCAAATAATTCTTGTTTATTATTTTTTTTAAATAATATGTTTTTGAAAAAAATTTAAATTATTGTACAAATAATATGTTCTTTGATAGAGTTCATTTAATACATTTTTTTGGGAAAAATAATAAAAATTCCTTAAGGGCTTTTCAAAAAATAATTGATCCTGATTATGACTTTTCAAGAAATACAAAAGAGAAAAAAATAAGAAGGAGTTCATCATTATATTTTTCAGAAAGTCCATATTGTTATGATAAGACTAATTTTAACGAACTTCAAAAAATGTATTTAAAATATCAAATAGATAAAAATAAAGTAATTCATAAAAAAAAAGGAGATAATATTAAATTATTTAAAAGTAAAAATCAAGGAAGTGGACAATGGGAAGGATTTATGAATAAAAAAATAACAGAAAATAATAAAGGAAAAAAAATGTATCCTGAACAAAAATATTATAATTTTCATAAATCAACTTCAATTGATGATTTATCAAATGAAAAAAAAATTCAAACCAGATTTAATTGGGGAAATATTTCTCATTTTGAAAATTATATTCCTAAAGTTTAATGTATTACAAATTAATTTTTTTAAATAAATATTTTAATTTTTTTTAAACAAATAAATAATTATTAAAATATTATTTTATTAATTTTATTTAAATATCTAAGAAAATGGTAAGAATGAAAAATTTTAACTTTTTAGAAAACTTTTGCATTAAAAAAGAGACTTGGTAAGAAAATAAAGCAAAATAGACAAATTCCAAATTGGATAAGATATAGAACAGGAAATACTATAAGATATAATGCTAAAAAGAGAAATTGGAGGAGAACAAAATTAGGTTATTAAACAAATTGACTAATGCTAAAGAAATGATAAATAATATATTTAATAATAAAAGTATTATTAAATAAATTTAGTATTTAAAGTTTTTTCTTTTTATATTTGTATTGAAACTTAAAAATTTTCTTTAATAATTTTATAAATTTTTTTATTTTATTTCTTCTATAAAACAAAATTTAAATTGTATTCCTATTAAAAAATAAAAAAAAATAATAAAAAAACCATTAAATAAAATTAATAATAACCCTCTATATACTCAAAATTTAAATATACTTTCTTAAAAAAAAATAATCAATCATTACTAATTTTATTATATATTTCTTCTCTATACATTTTTAAACTTTTTCTAACATCATCAGGTCTTTCTTTAGCAATTCTAACAAGAACTCTAATTAAATCAAATAAAATAAAATCATCTCCATTATTTTCATCTCCAATAATAAAAGGTTTAATTATAATCCCATTTTCTTTTTGTAATTTAATATTAATTGGTTTATCATCAACAATAATAGTTTTTTTTAAATCTCTTCCTAAATTATTTAAATCTTTATAATAATTTTCATTAATAAAAGTTGCATTTTGTCTATATAATCTATAAGAAAAATATTTTTCATCTTTTTCAATAAATTTTATTATTTGATCTGCATATTCTTTTAATCCAGTTGTAAATATTATTAATTCATAATAAGGAAGAAGTGAATGTAAAAAATCTCTTAATCCAGGTCTTAATAAAATTGAAGAACCATTTTTTGGAACGTGTACTAAAGTTTCATCTAAATCTAATACTAATGTATATGGTTTTGTTGGGGGAAATGGTATTAAAGTTGTATTATAATTTTGATTTGTTGATGTTAAAATTTTATTTTTTAAATTTAATTCGTTTAAATTTTCATCTAATATTATATTTTTTCCTTTAATTGGTGTTTTTTTTATATTTATATTATTTTCATAATTATTATTTATTATATTTTGATTTAAATTTTCATTGTTATTATTATTATTATTATAATTTATATTTTGATTTATTCCATTATAAATTTTTTTATTTGAAATATTTTGTACTATATAATTATTATTATTTTGTGGAGGAATCTCATAATATATATTTCCTCTTTGTGTCATTATTACATTATTATTATTTTGATTTATATTTGTTTGAAAATTTTTGGTATTATTATATATTGGAACTGTTGGAGTAGATTGATTTTGAGGATATCTTTGAAATCTTTGTTTAATTGGTGTTGATGATTTTATTGGTTTCCTAAATAAAAATAAATTATTTGAACTATCATAAAATGTACTTATTCCATTTATTGTCGCAATATTACCTTGTAATATTTGAATTTTTTTATTTTGTTTTGAAGTATTTTTAAAATTATTATTATTTATATTATTATTGATATTTGAATTTGAAGTTTTTGATTGATATTGATTATTTAAAGAAATTTGACTTATTGATTTAATTATATTTTCTGTTCTTCTATTATCTATATTTTGATTATAATTATATAATTCATAATTATTATTATTTACAATATTATTATCATTATTATTAATATAATCTTTTTGATTTATATTTAAATTTTGAAATTTCATTTGTTTATGCTTTTCATCTCTTATTTCATCATTAAAGAAATTATAAATATTATCAAATGACTCTATTTCAATTTTTCTAAAATATTTATATAAATTATTTGAAATATTAAGATTTATTTTATTCAATTGATTAATAATTTTTAAAATTCTACTATTCATATCTTTACAAGATAACATCAAAACTTGTGATTCATCTTTTGCATTTATATTAGGATCATTTAAAGAATTTCCATAAATTGATTCACTCATTAACTTATGTATATTTAAAATATTTTTATTTTCTTCAAAACAAAATTTATTTTTATTTTGAATATTAATAATATAAATAATTATTATTGAAAAAAACATTAATAATAAAGTATTTTTTATTAAATCAAAAAATTTACTTTCTTTATTCTTTTCAATAATATCATCATAAATAATTTTAAAAAGTTCAATCCAATAATTACATTCATTAGAACAAGGATAATTTTGTAAATAAAATTGTTGTATTTTATTAAAAATAGTATTTATATTATTTACTAAGTGAATAAATTGAATTTCATTTAATAAAATTTTTTCTTGAAATTTATTACTAGGAGATAAATTATTAATTTGAATTTGAGATTGAATTTTTAATGGACTTGATATAGAGTATAAAGAAGAAGATGAAGGAAAATTATTATTATGAGTATTTTCATTATTATTATTATTTTGTATTTGAATATTTTTTCCAAAATTAAAATTGTTAAAATTAATATTTGAGGGAATATTTTTAAAATTTGCTAAAAAAGCCTTTTGAAATATTATATCAGTTTTTGGATTTGATAAACTAATTGCACTTTTATTACTTCCTATACTTATTGAGCTATTTTTTCTACTTGTAATGAATTCTTCTTTTTTTGATGACATTTTTTACTTTATTTTATTAATAATTTTTATTAATTGATGTTTTCAAATTTTTTGTTAATATTAAATTAATTATTATTAAATTATTGAAACAATTTATATTATTATAAGTTTTCACGTATATTGGAATTTTTTATTTAATTATTTTTTTTAATTCAAAATATTTTTGTCTTCTTTTTTAAAATATTAGAAATTAAATTTAATCTTATCATTTTTAATAAGTAATTTTATATTCTATTATATATTATTTTATTTTATTTTTTTTAATTTTTTCTTTTCCTATTATTGGAAATAATGATTATATTAAAATAAATAATCTGATTATAATAATTATAATATTAATAATGAAAAAACCAATTTTTATTTGAATGGAGAATTTTAAAGATGTTCATATTTTTTTTAATGTATTAAGAATTAAATTTTAAATAATAAATATATTTAAATGTTTAAAATATTATTTGATTATTAGGAAAAAAACATTAATAATAATAAAAAAAAATTCTATTTAAAAATGATAATTACATAATTTTTAAAAGTTCTTTATATGAATAGAAATATTTAATTAATTTTTTTATTTTTCAAATGTACATTATTGCAAAAATATTTTTATAAAAATAAATAATTTCTTAATTAATTATTTATTTAAATTCCCACATATAGAATATTGAATTTTTTGAATATGAGATAATTAAATTATTCTCATATTCAATAAAACCTTTAATGATATCTTCAATATCTAAATTTGTAATTGTTTGAATATTTTCATAATTATCACTTCTATAAACCTTTATAATATTATTCATCCCACTGACTAAAAAAATTCCTTTATTTTCTATATTAAAAATAGAAAAACAATTAAATTCATTTTTTATTTCTCTTAAAATCGTTTTATTAATTATATTAATAATATAAATTGATTCATATCCACAAACAACAATAGTATTATAACTTATTCTTATAATAGTTTTCCAAGCTGTACAAATTACCTTTGTTATTTGATTAATTAATTGATATGTTTTTAAATTAAAAAATTGAATTCCATCTCCTCCACATGAAACTAACATATCCATATCTTCTAATAATAAAATAGAGATAACATAATAATTACTTTGAAAAGTTTTTATTAATTTATTGTTATTATTTTGAATTTCCCAAATTTTAATTGTTTGGTCATATGAACATGATATTATTTTATTATTTTGATAATATATAATATTATAAATTATATTATCATGAGCATTTATAATAGTATTGGAATTTATAAATTCATTTCCTAATTTATTCCAAAATTTAATACTTTTATCATTTGAGCAAGTTATAAAATTATTATCATCTTTTACTCTAATATTAAAAATTATATCATCATGTGCATTTATTACTTGTAATATTGAAAAATTTTCATCAAATATTTGAATAGTACCCATTCCATTTACTAATACATAATTTTTTGTTGGGAATTTTAATATTGTATTTGCAGGAAACTTTTTGAATTTATTTTTTAAATGCAAATTTCCTTTTATTAATTGGATTTTATTATTGTTTAAAATAGATTCTATTTTTTCATTCATTAAATCAATTTTTTTACTCATAGATAATATTTTTAATAATAAAGCAATTATTATTGCAATAAAAATAATTATAAAATGAGTTTTATATAAAAATAAATCCATTTTTATGAAATTTGGTGTATTTTCATTTTTCTTTAATTGTGAATATTTTTTTTGTAATTTTTCAAATTTTTCTTCTAATTTCATTTCTTTTTCCATAATTTTCATTTCAATATTAGAAAATTCATATGTTTTAATAATAAAATTTATATAATTATCTTCTTTTTTTATGATTTCTATTTCATTATTTTCAATTTTTTTAATTATATAATTATATATTTCTTCAATATTATTTAGAGCTTTTAATATTTTATATTCATTCTTTAAATTTTCATAATTAAAGGAAGATTCAAAAAATTTAAACATAGTTAAACTTTCAATTAAAATAACCAATAAATCCTTTTCATAACTCAAAGATAATTGAAAACTATCATTATTTAAATCAATTTTTTTTGTAAATAGATGATTATTCGATATTGGTTCAGCAGGTTCCATAATTTAATGATAATAATTAGAAATTATTTTTAAATGAATTACATTTAAATTTATTTTTAAAAAATTAATAACTTTTATGTTAGAAGAAGGAGACATTGAATTATTCTCAAATCCCTTAAAATTAAGAAAAAATAAAGAGAATGACTATTTCCAATCAAACTTATCAATAACAAATAAAAGTAATAACTATGTAATTTTCAAAATATACATAAATCAAAAATCTTCATCATATAAAGTTCATCCAACAACTTCATTTTTAAAACCAAAAAGTCAAATAAATGTAAATGTAAGAAAATATAATAAAGAAGAACAAAAATGAAAATTTAAATGATAAATTTTTAATAAGATTTTTTTCAATAAATAAAGTAGTTGAATCAATTGAAGAAGCAAAATTAATGATAAAAAATAAGAATTATAATGAAGAAGATAAATATGAAGAAGTAGTTAATCTAGTTATTAATAATGAAAATAATGATGAATTAGAATTAAATAATAATTTTAATAAAGATTTTTTGGATGATAATGAATTAAAAGAATTTGATATTGATCAAGCAATTTCATCTTATGAAAAAATGAATAATAATTTAAAAAATCAAATTAATAATATTGAAAAAGCTATTGAAAATATTGAAAATGAATTACAAAATATTAGAATTAATAATAATGGTTTAAAAAATCAAAAAGATAATTCTTTAAAAATTAATGAAAAAGAAAATAAAGGTTTAAATAAAACATTTACTTTGTTTTTGATATTGATTTGTTTTGTATTTGGAGGTTATATTTCAAAAGTAAAAAATAAATTTTTCCTATCTGTTAAATAATATTATTTAATTAATTTAATAATTTTTAAATAAAAGAAATTAAATCTATTTTAATAGAAGTTTATTTATATTTTTAATGAATTAAATTTTAATATATAGATTAAATAATTTATATAAAAAAAAATATTCAAAAATACTATTTACTCAAAATCAAAAAAAAATAAAATAATTAAATTTTATAATTGATTATTATAAATTAAACTTAAAGAAGATGAATTTTCTTTTGATCTTCTTGTTAAAGTAGATGAAGTAGTATTAAGTGCATTATTTGAATTTGAATATAATAAAATCTTTTGTTCAAAATCTTTTATAAATTTACTAGTATAAAATTCATATTCTCTATTAAATTTACATGAAAAAATACTTTTTGCATTAACCCTTATATTTTCAAAATGAATTTTTTTAATTACAGAATCAATATCTAAAAAATCTTCTTCTTCATTATTATTTTCTTTTCCATTTTCCTTTTCATTTTCATTTTCAATATTTATACTTAAGACATTATCAATATTATCAATTGAATCATTTTGAATATTTTCTTTTGGAATAGAACTTGAATATGTTCTTAAATATTCTTTCTTTTCTTTTGAAAAAATATTTAATGAATAATTAATGAAATTTGTTTTTTTTAAATCTTCAATTTTTTCTTTATCTCTATGAACATGAATTTTATTTATTGAATTATTACTTGATAATTTTTTACTTTTTTCATTAATACGTTTCCCAATTTCAATAAATCTTTTGTTTAAATTTACATTAAGTGTTGTAATTTTGGATTTCTTATTTGAATTTTTTTTTTGATTTAAAAATGATTTATACATTTTTTTCTTTTGTAAATTATTTTGTCTTTCTCTAAGAATATTAATTGAAATTTTTTTTGAAACTGATGTTTCCTTTCTAACTATAGTATTTCTTAATGAATTTTGAAAAGAATTTGCTCTCTGAGTTTTATAAGAATTATTATTTGAATTAACATTAATTTTTAAAAATCCATTATTTTTAATAAATGAAAAACTTGTCATATGATTTATAGAATTTTCTCTTGATTTATTTGATATATTATTTATTCTTTCATTTATTGAATTTTCTCTTGTTTTAATACATAAATTTTTATTACTATTAATACTTTTTTGTTTAGAGATAATTTGACTAGACTTTTTTTTCTTTTCTTTACATTCATTATTATTTGATACATTTTTAATTTTATTATCAATTAATTTTTTTTCTTTATTTTTATTTAAAGAATTAGTATTTGAATTTTTATGAGAAATACCAAGTATATTTAACGCTGTTTTCTTTTTGAAAATTTTTTCTCTATTTGTTGATGATGATGTTGATTTTTTTTTTAAAATTATTAATTTATTTAATATTGAAGGAGGGTTTAAAGTATTATTTAATCTTGTTTTATTTTTTGAACTTCTTCTACATATTATCCTTGATTTTTTACTATTATTCACAATTTTTTTACTTTCATTTATATATGAAGATTTAAGAGTTGTTAATTTTTTTCTCATTAATGTTTGATTTGTTGATTTAATTAAACTTATAGGAGCAATTTTTTTAACTTTATATGTAATTTCTTTAGTCCCATTAATGTGTTCTTTTTTTTCAACATAAGTATTCATATTTAAATTAAATTATTTCATTTTTTTGAAAATAATTAAATCATTTAAAAAAATAATAAAAAAATAAAAAAAAAATATATTTAATTGTTTTTCAAGTCATAATATTCTTTTTTAAGAGAAGTAATATTTACTCTATCATATTTATAATTTTTAAATTATTTTATAATAATAAAAATATATATAATACATTAAAATTTTCAAAATATTATTTAAATTATTTATTTCATTTTTTGATTTTTTTTAGATTTAATAATTATAATCAATAAAATATAATTATTATAATTATTCATTTCATTTTTTAATTTCTACTAATTCTACTAATTTTAATATATCAGCAAAATAAACTTCTTTTTTTTTATTCATTATATCAATTAAATGTTTTAATCTATTAGAATGTACTTGATTCAATCTATAATATTCATCATAATATTTATTTATAATAAATCCATATAAATTTTTACTTGAAATAAAATTATTTTTAATTTTCATTATAATAGTAGGATTTTCTAAATTAGTATTAAATTGTTTTTTATAAGAAAAATAATTTTTTTTTCTTATACAATAACTTTCATCTAAATTTTTAAAAACTTGTAATTCTTGATCCATAAATCTAAAGAATTCAAGAATATCATTTGTAAAAAAATTTATTTGATCATTATATGCTTTAGACCAATTAAAAAATAAATTATCTAAAGAATTAAAAGTTTTTTCCATATATTTTCCATTTAAACTAATAGAATAAGCTTTTGATAAATTTTTAAAAGCTAATGAAATATTAACTAATTTTTCATTCATAATATTTAACTCTTCAATTAAAGATTTAATATTTTGTTGTAAAATAGAAAATAAATTATTTTTATTTTTTATATCATTTAATATTTTTGAACAACTATTTTCTTTATCATCATTAACAGTAATATCAATTTTTCCATTTAAATCATAATAATCCTTAATATTTACTGGATTTTTTAATTTATCATAATTGTCTTTTTCTTTATCAAATTTTTCTAAACTCAAAGTTACAAAATTTTTAAACAAATCACTAGAACGAATTAATATATTTTCGGATATAGAATTCATATATTCATTTAATTTAATTAATTTATCATGAATTACTTGTTGTGAATTCCCTTCGAAAATTGAACTATTTGGAAAAGGTGGAATCTAATTTATATTATATAAAAAATATTTTTGTTACATATGTATAAGGATATAATTCAATTATTTTTTTTTTAAACCATTCAAAATCACTAAATTTTCTTATACATGATATATTTAAATCTGGAATTGTAATTGTATATTGATAATATGAAAAACTAAATACTCCTCCTTTTTTTAATTCTGGACTTTAAAAAATATTTTATATAAATTATATTTACTTTGATATTTTTATTTTGAAATTATCAATTTCAGTAAATTCATTTTTTTCTTGTTTTTTACAATTTATATATTCTTTTATTGTTTTAATTTCATTTAATGAAGGCATTATTTCAAAAGTATCTATTTCATTTTTATTATTTTGAATCATATTATTATTATTTTCTATATTTTCATTTTGAAGAGAATTTTCCTCATTTGAAATTTTATCAGATTGTTTATTATTATTTTCTAATTCATTATTATTTTCATTTTTTAAATTATCAATATTATTATTTTCTTTTTCAATATTATCATTATTATTATTTTCTTTTTCAATATTATCATTATTATTTTCAATATTTTCAATATTATTATTTTCATTTTTTGACTTTATACTTTTAAATTTGATAACTGAATTTTTTAAATCCTCAAATTTCCAATTATTTAAATCTAATCCAATATCTCCCTTTTCATCACTTAAAAACTTAGAAAATTCTTCTGGTTCATATCCTTCATCAATTATTTGTGTCCTTAAAAAATTTTGTTTATACTCAATATCATCTTCATTCATTTTTAAATATTTACCTTTTTATAAAATATTAATTTAAAAAAAACAGATAAATATTTATAAAAAATAATAAAAAAAATGATAAATGAAATAGAAGAAGATAAATCTCAAAATAGTATATTAAGTAAAGAAAAAAATAATGATGAAGAAATAAAAAGTAAAAAAAGTAATGATACAGAAAAAAAAGAAAAAAGCTTATTAAAAGAAGAAAAAGAAAAAAATGAAATTGATAAAGAATTAAATGATTCAAAAAAAGAAAATGAAGAAGAAGAAAAAAAATCAATCAAAGAAGATAAATTTCAAAATAGTATATTAAGTAAAGAAAATAATAATGACGATGAAGAAATAAAAAGTATAAAAAGTATTAATACAAAAAAAAAGGAAAAAAGAGAAAAAAGATTAATAAAAGAAGAAGAAGATAAAAAAGAAATAGATAAAGAATTAAATGATTTAGAAAAAGAAAAAGATGAAGAAGAAAAAAAATCAAAATCAAAAAAGGAATCAGAAAAAGAATTAGAAAGTTCTGATTTAAGTGAAAATTCTCAATCAGCAAAACAGGGAATAAAAAATTTTAACCAATTCAAAAATATAATACATAAAAAAATGAAAAAAGATTCAGAAGAAAAAAAAATAAAAGATGAAATGGATAAAAACTTAGCAAATTATTTAAAATTAAGTTATTATATTGAGGAAAAAAAAATAAGAAATGCATTAATGCAAAATGAAGTTGAAAAAAAAGAAATTGATAAACCAACTGAAGCAAGATTAATAAAAAGAATAAAAGAATTAGATAAAGAAATAATTCCAAGGAATAAAAAATATTTTTATTCAGGAGTTCAAATTATTACATTAACAGATATTAATAATAGAGAAAATGTAAAAAAATCAAAAAATAAAAAAATTCAACAAGGATTAAGTAATATGACTATTAAAAAAACTGAAAAAATTTCTAATGAAGAATTAAGAGAAATGCCTGAAATTTTAGATAATGTTATTAAAAAAAGAGGAATTGATAAGAAAAATTATGCAAAAAATGAATCTACTTTTATAGATAATATTGTCACTCCTAAGGATACTTTAACTCCTACTACTGATGGTGATGATGATTGTATTATATTTTAAAATATATTTGTTTTACAAATAAAAAAATAAATTTTATAGTATTTAAATATTTTAAATATTTTTTGAAGAATAATTTTTTCTATCTGAAAATTATTTAAGATAAATTATTCAATAATATTTTTTGATATATTTTATTCATTTAATTAAATAATTATTTTGAAAAGGTATATGGAATTTTCTTAATTCTGAATAAAGAAATTAATAATGTTGATTATATTAAAAAATATAAATTTCTAGGTTTATAAAAATGAAATGAATTTTTAATTATTTTGAATAAATAGATTAATCCACTATTTTTATATTTTCTAATTTTTTATTATTATGTATTCAAATATTAATTCAAATCACTAATAATTTATTGAATAAAAAATTAATTCTTTATAATTAATAATTATAATTTTATCTTAAAAAAAAATATATATTTAAAATCTGAATAAAAAGAAAACCAAAAAAAAAAATTAAAATTTCATAATATCTCTATTTACAAGACAATACTTCTCAGCATTAAACTCTTCATGTAACTCATACTTCAAAAGAAAAAGTAATCCTGACCTAACATTTTTTTCAAAATTCCATTGTTTCCCAATAGAATGAAAAAAATGTAAAAGTTCAGCTCTTTTTAAAGCAATATGAGTTTTTAAATCCTTTGCATAATCGGAAGGAAGTTTCCCATCAAAATCTCTTTTAAAAGGAGAGGCTAATTCATATAATAAAATAATAACACATTCAAAAAATCCATACATAACTGCATAATGTAAAGCAGTTTTTCCTGTTAAATCACAAGCATTAATAATAGAACCTAAAGAAACCATTTCTGAAATAATATAAAACATATTTCTTTTAACTGCCCAAGTTAATGCAGTTTGTTTAAAAGTATCAAAGTCATATAATAAATAATGATTTTGTTTTATTAATTCTCTTACTTTTTTATAGTTGTTATGTCTTATATAATGAATTATATTTTGAAATAATTCATTTTGAAAAAAATCTTTGTTTAAATTTTCATATTTATTACAAAATTCATGGGCTGATAATCCTAATCTTTTTAAATCTATTGCTGCTCTTATTATTATTCTTTTAAATTTATCTAATAAAATTTTATTTTTGGTTTTTTTTTCACTTATTGTTATTTTTTCTACTGTTGTTGAAGCGTTTCCTTTTACTATTAAATTATTATCTATTGCTTTTTTTATTGATTGTTGGTTTTTTTCTTCAAAATCATTTATTTCTCTTTCATATATTAATTGATATTTTGGATTGAAGTTATGTTTTGGAATTAATCTAAAAGGAATATCAAATTTTGAATTGTTTTCTGTCATTAATTCTTTAGTGAAAAAATCATTTTTAGTTAAAAATGGTTTTGGAATTTCTTTATTTCTATGTGATAAAAAAGTTCTTTTTCTTATTATTTTTTTCTTTTTTAAATTTTCAATTTTATTTAATTTTGAATTTTTAAGAAATTCTGTTCTATTTTTTTCATTATTAATAGTATATTCTAATGCTGAATTTATTTCTTGATTAAGTGAATTAAATCTACATAAAGATAAAAATTTTTTTGGAGATGTACCTAAAGGAAAATTATTATTTATTCTTTCAATATTTATTGAAAAGTTCTTTTTTTTATAATTTGATGAAAAAGGTCTTTCTAATTGTTCAATATTGTTTGATTTTATTTTTCTGTGAAGTGATTTATTTAAAAAATTTGATATTTTTGGTATTGAAGTTTCATTTGTTTTTGCACTTAAACAACTTTCTGAATTTATTTTTTTTTTTTCATAATTTTTTAGGAAATTTATTCTATATTGATATAAAGTTTTTTTAAATTGTTTGCTTTTGTCTTTTTTCAATAATGAACTTAATTTTATTTTTTTTAAATTGTTCATTTTTTTTTAAAAGAATAAATAAAATTATATTGAAATTTGAATTAAATTCTATTTTATTTTTTTTTAAAAAAATTATATTATTTGTATGTAAATTATAATCAGAGACTAATATTTTTTTCTCTTATATAATTTTTATAAAATTTATTTTTATTTTATTTAATTAATGTTTTTGATATAATATTTATTTCCTTAAATAAATTTATAATCTAATTTATACCATTAATAAAATAGAAATATTGATTTTCTTCTTTTTTTTTCAAATATATTTTCAATTGTATATTTCATTCATTTATTGATTAATTTATCATATTTATTATATAATTATTATTTTTTATTATAATTTTTTTTTTATATGTTTATAGAATCTTAATCAAAATTTTATAAATAAAAATTTTAATAAAACATATTAAAAAAATAAAAAATTATTCATTATCCTTTATTGAACTCTTTTAAAAATTCAATAAATTCATTAAAAATTTCTTCCCTATCTTCATATTTTTCAATCTTTCCAATTAAATAATAAACAGATTTAATTGCCTCTTCTTCTCCATCCATATATTTGATTGTATTTGGATTGGTAGATTGTTCTTTAGAATTATCAATTTTATCTGGAATATTCATATAAATGATACCTTCTGAATTATTATTATTGAATTCTTTTCCAAAACTCATATGATCTGACTCTGTTATTATTTTTGAACAAAGTGAATTAATAAATTCCTTTGGAAATAAATTTTTATTTTCATTTAATAAATTGTTTAAAATAGTATCTCTGTTGTTTGAATTTAAATTTTCTAAATAAAATGGAATTTGTTTTAATTTTAAAAATATTGATTGTGTATCTTCTATATCTGACATTTATTTTAAATTTTTTATTTTGTTTTAAAACAGCATATTAAATATTTTTTTAATCTTTCTATTATCATTACAAAATTATTAATATTTTTTATATCATTTTATAAAATATTTTTTTTATGTTATTTTTTTAAATGATAATTTTTATCATATAAGATTAGTTTATATTTTTTTCTTTAAATATATTACATTTACTTTTTTTCTTTTTTGAATATCAAATTTTTTAAATCTTTGAAATGTAATTAATTATTAATTTTAATTTTATAAATATTTAATTTTTTTTTATTTTTTTCAATATGGGAAGTCAATTATTTAGTGAATATAATATTGAAAAAAATCCTTTTATTCAAGAATTAGAGCAAGGATTAAAAATATATAAAGGAAATCATAAGCAAAATAATAAAAATATATGTGTTTTTGTTTGGGATAAAAAAGAATTAAAAAGAAATAAAAAAACAGAAGAAATTGAAAAATTAAAAAATAAAATAAAAAAAGGTGTATCAACACAATTAAAATATAAACATCCAAATATTTTAAATATTGAACAACAATTTACAGAAGATGATTATTCATTTGGTTTTATTACAGAATCATTTGAATATAATTTAGAAATATGGGCAATTGAAATTTTACCAAATAAAACAATAATGGATATTAAATTATTAATATCAGATTTATTAAATTCAATAAAATTTCTTCATGATCAATGTAATGTTATTCATTCAAATATTTCACCTAATTCAATTTTTATTGATTCAAATAATAAAGTTAAATTAGGTAATTTTGAATTTTTAGAAGAATGTATTAAAAGTAAAATTTCAATTGAACTTGATAATAATTATCCTATTATAAATCCTAATTTATCATATGCTGCCCCTGAATTAGTTTTAAAAAATGAAAGATATTTTCAAAGTGATATTTATTCAATAGGAGTTTTAATTTATAATTTAATTCAAAAATATAATAAAAAAAATGATAAATTAATTAATTTATCATATAATTTACCTAATTATTATAAAGAAATTTCATCAAATATTCAATCAACTTTTTCAAATTTTACAAAAGATGAGAAAGAAATTTTAGAAAAGACTTTAGCAAAAGATGTACATAATAGATTAAATATAAATCAATTATTAAAATTAAAATGGTTCAATGATAATATAATTAAATCATTAATTTTTATTGATAATTTACCAACAAATGACTTACAAAAAAATAATGAATTTTTAAAAGGATTTCCTAAACTCATATCATTATATGATATTGATACATTATATCATAGAATTCTTCCATTATTTTTAAATAATTTAAGTATTGATGATTTAATAAATCCAATTTTACCTTCAATTTTTGAAATATGTGATTATAAAAAAATGAAAGAGAAAATAAATTTTGAAAAAGATATTTGGCCATCTTTAAAAAAATTATTTAAATTAAAAACTATTCCAGCTCAAAGTTTATATATTATTTTAACAAAAATGCCTTTTATAGGAGAAAATATTTCTCAAAGTGAATTTAGTAATAATTGTAATGAAATTATTTGTAAAGCACTTGATTGTGGATTTGCAAAAATTCAAATTGTTGTTATTGATAATATTAATTCAATTACAAATCATATTAGTATTGATATTTTTATAAAAGATATTTTTCCAAGAATGATGATGATTTTAAATAGAAGTGAAGATATTAAATTAAAACAAAAAATAATAATTTCTTTAAAAAATATTTCTCCATTATTAGATAATAATACTTTAAATGGAGAAATGATAAATAATATTATTGAATTAGTTAAAAAAAATAATTCTTATGAAATTTGCTATCAAGTTATTAATTTATTTGAAAGTCTTCAAAATGGAATTCAATTAGAAAGTATTTCTGAAAAAGTTATTCCTACATTAATTTATATATTAAAAAAAGGGAAAATTTCAAAAAAATTACAAAAAAAGATAAATGAAATAATTAATAATTTAATAAAACAAATTGGTGAATTAAGAGAAAAAGAAATTGAAAAACAAGAAGATTTAGAAATTGAAAATGAAGATAAAAAAATAAATCTTAAAACAAATGAAGAAATTAATAGTAATGAAGGGGAAGAATTTTTAAATATTTTTTTTAATGATTCAAAAAAAGAAATAAATACAAATAATAAAAAAGAAAATATAAAAGAAGATAATGAAAAAAAAATGATTGAAAATAAAAATGAAAATAATTTTAATCTAAATGATTATATAGAAAAACCTAAAAAATTTACTATAAAAGAATCAAAAATTTTAAAACTTGATGATAAAAAAAATAAAGAAAAGAAAAAAAAAACTGGTTGGGATGATGATGAAGAAGATGAGATAAAAGAAGAAAAAAAAATAGATAAAAAAAATACTGAATCTAAACCAAAAATTTCAAAATTAGGTAATTCTCCTAAAAACGAACTAGAAGGTCTATTAGATTTTTAAAATATATAAATATATGTTAAATAATTTTTTTCATTTATCATTTTTTAAAAAAATTAATATAAATGTTAAGTGATTTATCACAAAAAACATTATATAATTTGATAAATTTGGAAGATTTAAAAAAAAAAAATGAAAATGAAAAAAAAAATATAATCAAAGGAGTATTGAATAAAATTAAAATAACAAATTTATTTCCTATTGATGAATATATTATTGAAAATAAAAGTTTTCAAGAAACTAATAATGATTTTAGTAATAATATTAATAATACTTTTTATCAAGATCAATCTCTTACTTCAACAAAAGATAATTCTGAATTTGATAATAATGAAAGTTCATACATAAATGAAATTAATTTTATTAATAATGATGATTTGGATGATAAAATTATAGATATAATTTATCAAAAAATTATAGATATAAAATTATATCCTGGTAACACTATTCAACAAAGACAATTAGTATTATATGAATGGATAAAAAATATTTTACCTAATTTTTTAATTAATTTGGAGGAGTAATAATTATCTCATAAAAAATTATAAAAACAATAAAAAATAGTGTTTTTTTGTGTATAATTTAAAAATAGTGAAGAAAAAGAATTGTTTTAATTAAATTTTTTTTAAAATATTTAGAAATATTATCAAAAAATAAATTATAATTAAAAATATTTTATTATAAAATATTTTTCAAAAATTTTTTTATTTTTTCATCATATTATCTATATTAGTCATAATTTCCATTTGTAAAGTACATATATTTTCCCTTAATATATTTTCATTTGATAACTCTGAATTTCTAATATTTACAAATTGAGATAATTCATTTAATTTATTTTGTAATTCATCAAATTTACTCAAATTAATTTTTTTCCAATTATTATTTTGAACACCCGGTTTATTATTTTCTTTTTTTTGAAATTTCTCATGTAATTGAGAAATTTCTTTTATTTTTTTATTTATTATAATAACATTTTGAGATAGATCTGAAGGTGATTTTTGTTTCATAATTTGAATTGAAGATTTTGAAAAAATAAATAAACCCATAAAAAAAAATCCTATAAAAAATGATATTATATAATCATATGGATATGGAATATATTTTTTTAATTCTTTATGGATATCTAATAAATTTTTCTTTATCATTATTTTTATTTTTTCTTTTATAGTTTTATATTTATTTATGTTATTGTTTTTTTGTTCTCCAGAATTAAAAACTTCTGGTTCTAGAATATTATTTATATTATTTTGGTTTGATTTTACATTTTGTTCTATTTTATCATTTCCATTGAGTTCCTGTTTATTTATTTTATTTAGTTCATTAATATTAGTATTTATATTTTGTTCTTTTTCATTATTTTTAATAATTTCTTTTTTATTTTCATTTAATTCATTATTTATATTTTCATTTGTTTCATTAATATTTGTTTTATTATCTATTGTTTCTTGATTTATGTTAATTTTATTTTCTTTATTAATAGTTCCATTTTGTCTATTAAAATCAATATTTTCATTTTTATAATTTTCTGTATTATTTATTGTATTTGTATTATTTATTGCATTTGTATTATTTATTATATTTGTATTATTTATTATATTTGTATTATTTATTTCTTTCTCAGTATTATTTGTGGTATTATCTAAATTATTTTGTTTATCCAAATTTGAAATATTTTGAGTTGAATTTTGGTTAGCATATATTTTATCTGGTTCAGTTTTATTTAATTCATTTGGATTTGGAGTAGTTTGTTGTTTTGTATCTTTTTCCCCTACATTATGTGTAGGAGGGTTATGAACATTTTTATTAACTTTACAATAAGAAAATGATAAAATCAATAATAAGATATAAATTCTTTTTCCCATTTTAATAAATATAATATTTATTTAAAATTGATTTATAAATAATACGTGGACTTATTTTCAAATTAATAAAAAATAATAAAAATTTAACATTAAAATATAATTTAAAATCTAAAAAAAAATTATATATTATAAAAACCTAAACTTAAATAAAAATTACTTTCTACTAGTTTTTGAATTTACAGGATATTCAAAAAGATTATGACATTTAGGACAATTAGAAGTACTTTTTCCCAAAGCTAATAATTTTGCACAAGTATGACAATGTTTATTTCTATAAACATATAAACTTCTTTCTACACATCTATCAACAAATCCTTCTAAAATTTCCCTAGTTGAACCAATACCAGAATAAATTTCAGCATCTGCTAATTGATTAAGTACTTTTTTTTTATATATTTTTTTATCTAAATTATCACTTCCAAAAGTTAATTTATTTCTATTTGAATTTCTATTATTATTATTTGAACTTGTTGTATTATATCGATTTCTCATTTTTAATTTTGCTTTTTTTCTTAATTTTTCATAATCTGGAATGTATCCTAATGGATATGGTCTTTCTAATAATTTTCTTTCTATGTAATCTCTTTCTTTTTTTAAAATATCAATTTCTGTTTTTACTTTTAAATATTCTTTTTGGGCATTTATTAATTTTTCTTCTGGATTTAAATTTGAGTTATTTGTATTATAAAAATTATCATTTTGTCTTTTTTCATATTCTCTATTTTCATTATTTATAATTTTATTTTGGTTTATATTATTATTATTTTTATTAATGTTATTTCCTGTTGATTGATTACTGTTTATATTTTTGTTTGTTTCATAAAATTCATTTTGGTTATTTTGATTTTGAGAATTATTAACTCTATTATTTATTGAAGAATAATAATTTTCTTTATCCGAATTTCTATTTGTTAAATTATTTGTATTATTTAATTGGGAATTTGTAATTTTTTGATTAGTTGAATTACTTGTATTAGTGAATCCTTGTTGAGATACATTTCCAAAATTTGAACTTTGATTTGTTTGATTGAAATTATCGTTAAATTGATTTTTTGTATCAAAATTACTTGTATTTTGATAATTTGAATTTTGAATTTCTTCATTGTAATTTGGAATAAACTTATTCCCTAAATTATTATTATTATAATTTTCAATATTATTATTAATATTATTATAATAATTTTTTTTTTCTATTATTTTCGAAGGTTTTGGTTGATTGAAATTATTATTTGTTATTTTTTCTTTTGTTGATTGATTTGGATTTATTTTATTTTGAATATTTTGATTGTTATTTCCATTATTTTTAATATATTGTTCATTTTTTTCTGGCATATGAGAAGTATTATTCATTTTATTATTTTCAATTGATTCTTGAATTATGTTATTATCATTATTTTGATTGTTCATATCTTCATTATTCAAATCTATATATTTTTCTTGATTTGGTTTAATATTAAATGTTTGTTGAGGATTATTTAATTGATTATTTGACATTATATCTTGTTCTGATAAACTTGGAAATTGTTGTTCAGAAACAAATTGATTTGAATTTGTATTTATTTTTTTCATAAAACTATAATTATTATTATCATAATTATATTTAGGATATTGAACAGGAAAATTCATATTTTTTTCATAATCCCTGTTTTCTTCATTATCAGGCTCTTGAATTAGCATATTATTATTTATCTCATTTTTTGCAGTTTCTTGTTTATTTTGAATGAAATTTTGATATTGCATTTTTGAATCAATATTATTTTTTTCCATATTATTTTTTATTTTATCAAGAGTATTTGTTAATGTTTCATTTCCTTCAATTATTTTATTTGTTAATTCTTTTTCTTGTCTTTTATTTTCTTCTTTCATTTTATTAAATGTATCACTTACTTTCATTGCTAAAAAATTAAATTATAATTATTATATTAAATTTCTATAATTATTATTTTTATTTAAAATTATTTATTTTTAATTAAATATGAAAATTTATGATATTGTTAATGTTATAAATAATTCTTTATTTTACTAATCCAAATTTGAATAAAATTTTTAAATAAAGTAATAATTTTAAATACTAATTATATTAATTTAATTGTTCTTTTTGATCTTATTTTTGAACAATTTATTTTTTACTATTTATTATATTAATAATTTATGGAAAAATTTAATTAAATATATAAAATAATCTATAATTGTTTTTATTTTCCTTATCATCAATGATAAATTAAATATTATTATTAATATTAATATTTAAAATATTTCTTTTTTGAAATTATTTTTAATCTAAATTTAGTTCCATAATTTCTTTATTCATTTGTATATTTTCATCAATTTTTAAAAGAACTTTTTTAAATTCTTCAATTGACTTTTGCTGGCTTTCTGAAAAAGGATCTGTATCTACTCTATTCATTATATTAATATTATTATTAGTATTTATTTTTTTATTTATATTACTTGTTTGATTAACCATATTTACTATATTATTATTCTTAATTGGATGAATATTTTCAGTTTTAGGAGAAAATAAAGGACTCTTAAAATGAATTATAGGAGATTCTATAAAATCTTTTGATGGTTTTCTAATTTCATAATTTTTATTTATTTCTAATTGTTTTTTTTCATTTAATTGTTTTTGCATTTCTTCTTTTTCTTTATATAATTCATTAATTTTTAATTTTAATTGTTGAACTTTATTTCTATAACTTTTTAATTTATTATTATAATTATTTATTGATTCATTAAATGATTTTGTTTTTTGATTAAATAAATCATTAGTTTCTTTTAATCTTAAATTAAACTTTTGAAAATTGTCTCTTAATTCACTAATTTCTTTTAATAATTCATTTTTTTCTTTTATTAATTTATCATTCTGTTCTTTTAATTCTTTTACTTGGTTAATATTTTCATTGTTATTATATTTAAGTTCATTCAATTGTTTTTGTAACATTCCTTCAGAATTAATTATTTTATGTTTTAATTCTTGAATTATATTTTCTTTATTTATATTATCATTTGAATGCTTATTTAATTGATTTTTTAAATTATTATTTTCTTTTTGTAAATAAAAAATTTCTTCATTTAATTTATTAATTTTTGTTTCAAAAAAAGAAATTTGATTAATTACAATTTCAGAATAATTATTTTCTGAATTTATTTTATTTTGTTCTTTAAAATTATTTTGTTGAATATTATTATTATTAATAATATCATGTAATGAATTAATTACTTTTTCTAATTGTTGAATTTCACTATCTTTAATTTTTGTTATTAATTTAATTTCATTATCATGTTCACTTTGTAATTCTGTTAATTTATTTATTAATTTAGTATTATCAAATTCTAATTTAGATTTAATAATTTCAATTTCATCTAATTTATTAGAAAGACTTAAATATTGATTTGATATTTCATTTTTATTATTATCTGATTGTAAATCATTATTTAATAATGATTTATTTTTTTGAGTTAATTCTATTATTGAATAATTTAATTTTCTATTCTCTGTTTCTAATTCATTTATTCTATTTTGATATTTATTTGATTGTTGTTTATAAATTTCTAATTCACTTGTTAATTCTTGGATTATACTTTCTTGTTTTTCTATTGTTTGTTTGATTGTTAAATTTTCTTGTTCTTTTGTTGATATTGTATTTTGTAAATTATTATTTTCTACTTCTTTTTTTTTTAAGTTGTTTTCTAGAGTTAATATATAATTTTTCATTTCTGAAAAATTATTTTCATCTTTTGTTAAATTAAATGATAAGTTTATTGGACTATTTCCTTTTATTGATGAAATATTTTCTGACATTTATTTTTTTTTGTTTTAAAGAATTAAATATAATTGTATATTTAAATATTACAATTGAATATTTATTTTTTTCAAATAATAATTAAATGTTTTTACTCATATTGAATAAATATGAAAAAAAAATATAAAAATAAATTAAAATATATTTTTGTTTAAAAGTTATCAAATTTTATTTTGTTATATTTCATTTTCTTTATTTTTAATAGGTATTTCTTTAAAAAATTCTTTTAATTTTGACATTATAAATTCTTGCATATTGTTATTATTTGATATTATATCATTTGGTTTTTGTTTAATTTTTTTGAAAGTTTCCAAACAACTATTTAACAATAATTTATATTCCTTATTTTTATTTTCTAATTTATTCTTTTCAGAAATTTCATTTTCAAAATTTTCTCTTAAATTTTTAATTTGTCTTTCTAATGAATCTATTTTTGATAAATAATTATTTTTTTCATTTTCATATTTTTCATTTTTCAATTCTGATTTTGATTTTAATTGATTTTCCAAATGTTCAATTCTATCTAATAGACTTTGATTAGTATTAATTAAATCATTTATTTTTTCCTTATATTGCTCAATTAAATTATCCATTACTAATTTCCTTTCATTTAATTCTCCTTCTTTATCTTTTAATTTTTTACTTGTTAAAATTAATTCATTTTTGACTTTATGATTTTGATCAGGCTAAATCTATATAAATCATATATAAAATTTTACATTATTTTTTTTTAATTCTGATGTTAATTTCTCTATTTGAGATTTTTGTTTTTCAATTATTTTATTTTTTTCTTTTATATTTTGTTCAAGTAATTGAACTTGTTTTATTTTTTCAAGTAATCTCTTATTTAAACCTGAATTATTATTTATTTGTTGATTTGAATTTTTATTATTATTATTTTGTTGTATTATATTTTTTTGATTTGAAGAGAGAATTAAATTTAAATTTAAATCATCTTTTTCTGTTTTAACAATTTGTAAAGAATCTAAAGGAGTATCTTCTGAAAAATAATCAATTGATATTTTTTCAGGTTTATTTTTTATTGTTTCTAATGTATAATTTGGTATTTTTGGTATTTGATTAATCATTTTTTGATTTAATGATGATTGATTTGTATTTGATGAAATATTAAAATTACTATTGTTAATATTTGAATTTTTTAAATCATCATCACTGAATTCAAATGAAATTTCTGAATTTTGTGACTTTTTGAATAAATTACTATTATCATCTTGACTTTTATTATTAATATTATCCACACTTGCACTTTTCCTAAATAATTGCCTAATTCCTCTTATAGGTTTTTTCATTATAAATATAAAAAATAAAATAATAATAAAAAATAAATATAATTTAAAATAATTATTTTGATGAAATAAATAAATAATTAATCCCAAGATAGAAATTGGTTTTTAATTTATAAATTATTATTTATATTTAATAGAATCACTTTTTCAAATGATTATTTAAATCTTATTTTAATTAAAAATTAAATTTTTATAAAATAATTGGGGATTGGGGATTGGGGGATTGGGGATT
>JAJJLH010000211.1:0-39644 GCA_023806865.1 Isotricha sp. YL-2021a
TTAAAACAGGTTTAAATGTATCAATTGTCTTATTTGTTTTTACTGTTGTCATATTTATTTAAGTTATTTTTTTATAATTTTATATTTATTAATTAAATTAAATATAATTAAAAAAATTTTTTTATAATTTTATATTTATTAATTAATTAAATATAATTATATAAAAAATAAAATAGAATATAAATATTTAATTTTTTTTAATTAAAAAAATTTAAATTTACATTAGAAATTTTAATTTATTAATAAAAATATATCTATTTATTTTTCTTCATCTTCTCCTTCTTCCCCTTCTCCTTCTTCATCTTCTTCTTCTTCTTCTTCTTCGTCTTCTTCTCCTTCTTCTTCATCATCATCTGAATAATCATCATTTTCAACAGTTTTTTCTAATTCTCTCATTTTATTTTGAGTACTTAATTTTAATTGATCTAATATTTCTTTTAATTTCTCATTTTTATTTAAATTATATGTTTTAATACATTCAATTTCTTTTTTTTGTAATTGTATAATTTCAACTAATAATAAATTCATATTTTTTTTTGAATCAAGATTATTTTTTGTTTTTTTTAATTTATTTTTATATTTTTTTACATCTTTTTCTTTTTTTTCATTATCATTTTTTAAATTTTCATTTTCTTTTTTAGAATCTTCTAATTGTAATTCTACTCTTTGTAAATTTGCCAAAATTTCATTTTGTTGTCCTCCTTTATTTATCTCATTATTCATTTTTAATTCATTATATTTTTTTGATATATCCATCTTTTCATAAAATAATTTATCATTTTCTTCTCTTGCTTCATCATTTAATTTTTTATATCTCTCAATTTCATTATCTTTTTCAATTATTTGGTTTTTAATAGCATCTGTTATTTTTGTTATATTTTCAATTTGATTTTTTAAATTTTCATTTTCTTCATTTAAATTTAATATTTCAACTTGTTTTTCTTTTAATTGTAATTTAATTTGTATATCATTATCACTTGAAATACTCATTTCATTTATTTGATTTTTTAATACTTTTAAACTATTTTTATATTCTTCATTTTCTCTTATTAATTGTTGAACTTCTTCAGAATTTTGTGAGTTGTTTTTATCTTTATTTATTAATTGTAAATTCTTTTCATCAATTTTTTTTTTTAAATCTGCTATTTCTTTATCATATTTTTTTTTATTATCATCTATTTTTGTTTGAAGTGATTTATTTGTTTCTTTTAATTCATTTATTTCTCTTTTATGAGCATTTACATTAATCATTGATTTACTTTCTCTTTCTCTTGGAGTATCATATTTTAATCTTCTTTCATATTCTTTTTTTGCTATTTCTGTTTCTCCTATTTTTTGATATAAAGAATTTATTTCTTTTTCCATTTTTTCTTTCCTTTGATTATTTTGATTTTTTAAATTTTCTGTTAATTCATTTAAATCTTTAATTTTTTTTTGTAAATCTTCTATTTTCATATTTAATATTTGATTATTTGTTTCTTTATCAGAAATTTCTTTTTTTAATTTTTTAATTTCTTCATTTGAATTTGAATTTAAATTATTATTACTTATCATTAATCCATTTTCTTTTTCTTTATTTATTTTATCATATTCTCTTTTATAATAATCTCTTTCAGTTTTGACTTCTTCTAATTCATTTTCTAAAGACTCTACTTTTTTTTTTAATTCTTCTTCATACATTGAATTACCATTCATAATACCATTAAGTTGATCATATCCTTGATTTGCTCCAGCTTTTTTTTTTGTCGGTTTTTTCTTTACATTTTTATTACTCGATTCACTTTTATTATTTACTTTTTGATTTTTTGAAGTACTTTTATTAGAAACATTTTTTGAATTAGTTTCAAATGATTTAGTTTTATCATTATTATTATTTTCTTCTATATAAGTTGATTCCTCAACTACATTTTCTTCATTTTCTTTTTCGTTTTCTTTTTCATTTTCATTTTCTATTTCTTTTTTATTTTCTTTTTTTTCTCTTAAAGCTAAAATTTTTCTGCAATAATTAATTATTTTATTTATTCTAAACCAACGATAATATTTTTGAATAATTAAAACTTGTTTTCTTTCATCAGCAATAAAATCTCTTACAATCATCATTTTAAAATAACTTTGAATTTTCATGGCAGCATTTCTATGTTTTCTAAAAAATTTCCTAGCTTTCATTCCTCTAAAAGTACTTTGAATTAAATAAATATATTTAATTCTATTTAACTTATAATCTAAAATAGTTTTAACTTCTTCTTTCATAAAAACAATATTTTTCCCAACTTGTATCATTTTTTTTTTTCCGGAACAAACATCTTTCATTTCTTTTAAATTCATAAGACTTTTTAACATTTTTTCAACAGCTACAGTATAATTATTAATTTCCTTAATATTAATATCAGGACATAAAGGATGATAAGTTTTATAAAATTCTTCTTTTGTTCTTCTAATATTATAACCTTGTTTTCTTATTTTAATTGCTTCTAATACACCAGCACATAATAATTGATCCATAACATCAATTGAGTCTAAAATTTTTGGTGACTTTAATGAATTTGGTTTAATACATTTTACATATCTTGGATTTGACTCACTTAACATTTTTAATAATTCATCTAATTGATTTTTAAATTGTTTTGATAAAGTATCACTTTGTAATTTATTTGGCCCTTTTGAATTACTTTGTTTTGAATTTTCTCTTAAATTTGTTTCAAATAATTTTTTAATTAATTTATTATTACTTTGTAATAAAGCTTCAGTAATATCATTTGTAATTTGATCTAAATTTTTTTCTATAAAACCTCTTACATCATATGCAATCATTCCAGCATAATGATTAATGGTAATTTTAGGTTCATGTGCTTCTTCTTCACCTAAAGCATCATTACTTTTTAATAATTGATAAACATTATTTTTGAATTTAATATCAGTTGGATTTGGTGTTAATGGTTCACTATCTAATAAACCAAAAATTGATATTTTCCCATTGTCTATTAATTCTATTATATTTTTATTATCTACGAATTCTACTTGTGTCCAATCAATACCTTCTTTTTTATATGTTTGTTGTTCTAATTTAAATATGTGATTATTGAAATATTGTTGAAGTCTTTCATTTGCATAATTTATACATAATTGTTCAAATGAATTGTGTTCAAAGTTTTCAAAACCGAAAATATCAAGAATACCAATTTTATGAACATTTGAACTTTTAACTTTAATCATTTCTTCTTTATTTGCTATAGCTTTGTTTACTTTATATACTATATAATCAAATAATTTACTATATAATGATTTTGCTATTGCATCACGAGAATTATATGCTTGATCAACATTTAATTCTCTTTTTATTATTCCTTCACCTTTAATATTCAATTTTTTCTTTGTTAAAATTTCTGCTAAGACTTGATTATCAATTCCTAAAAATGTTGCAGCATTCATGAAATCTTCTTTTTTATCTTCATCAATTTTAGCAATAACATTATTTTGAGTAGTTTCTTTAACAAAAGTAATATTTCCTAAATACAAAATAGCACTTAGAATTCTGAAAATATAATTAATTTCATTTGAACTAAAATTTAATTTTTCCATACAAGATTTAGTTTCTTTATAATTTTCTACATCATCAATATCATCAATATCAAAAGTTCCTTTATTTAAATAATCATAATAATCCAAATCTTTTAATTTATACATTTCCTTTTCTTCATTACTAGCTCCAAGTATAAATTGATAAAAAATATGATAACTTCTTTCTTCACTTTGAATATTAACAACTCTACTTTTCTCAAGTAAATAATTATAAATTCTAGCACTTAAAATTTTCCCTTTATCAGTAAAACTAACTTGAATAAATTTCCCAAATCGACTTGAATTATTATTTTTAACAGTTTTGGCATTACCAAAAGCTTCAAGTAAAGGATTAGAATCTAGAACTTGTTTTTCAACAGTTAAAACATTTTTATCAACATTAGTTAAATCAAGAGAGGAAATAGCTAAATATCTCAATATAATTTTAGTACTTTCAGTTTTACCAGAACCACTTTCACCACTAATAATGAGACTTTGATTTTTCTTATCATTTATCATATCTCTATAAGCAGCCTCTGCTAAATGATATAAATGTGGTTTTGGAGGTGAAATTTTAGTTGGATCTTTTTTTAATTGATTAAAATAATCTTTATATAATTTTATAATTTTTTCTGTATAAATATTTAATTTTTTATATGGATTTACTGCAATTAATATTGGCATTCCTATAAATGAATATATTTTATCTTCAGAAAATCTTTCCCTTGTATTATGAAGGAGAGTTTGTTGGTTAAAGTCACCTAATTGAAGAAGATCGTCAACACCTTTTAAGCATGCTGGGTCAACTTCTATTAAAGATAGTGACTTGCTTATTTCTCTACTTTCATCTTCGTCATTTATTGATATTAGGACTTTGAATGAGGAATCTGTTTCTTCAATTATTTTTGCTGGAATCCAACTATATGCTTCATCTTCTATCCATATATATTTTCCTTTTAGAGACATTTTTTTTGAATTATTTATTTTTTATTTATTCTTTTTGCTTATTAAATAGATAATAATTGTATTTTTTTATTTACTATTTAAATAATAGAATTAAATAATAAATTAATTTTTTATATTCTGAATAAATTATAATTATTAATTAAATGATGGATTATGACTAATAAATTTGTACCTAATTTAGTTAAAATGTGGAAAATATTATATAAATCATCAAATATAAATATTAAATTTTCATTTGACTAATTATTACTAAACTATTAAAGTTTTAAATAAAAATTCATTTAATTTACTCTAAACAAAATAAAATCTCCAAATTTATTTTAATATAATTTATTTATTAAAATAAGTGGAATGACGTATAGAACTATTAATATTATTTAAAGATAATAATAAATTATATCCAATGATAAATAATATGTCTACTTATATAAATCAATTTAATAGTGATCCAGGAATGAAAAGAAAAGAAAATTGTAATCAATTATATTCATTTATATTATATAAAACTCCAAATTTAAGAGAATATTATACAAAAATGCAAAAATTAAGAATAATTCAAAAAAATTTAGTATATTTAATTGGATTTTCAAAAGATTTAGCATATAATGAAAATCTTTTATCATCATTTGAGTATTTAGGACAATATGGTCATATCATAAAATTAAAAGTAAACAAAAATAAAAGTTATAATACAAATAACCCAAATGGTCCAAGTTTTTCATGTCATGTTACATATTCATCCCTTTCTGAAAGTTCTCTTGCAATTTTATCTTTAGATAATATAATTTTTGAAAATCATATTTTTAAAGCATCATATGGAACAACTAAATATTGTTCTAATTTTTTATATGGCTCTGTTTGTATGAATAAAGATTGTTTATATTTACATTCATTAGCAAATGATAATGATATTATTTATAGAGATGAAATGAATTCCAATAAACAAATTTTTGCAAATCAATATATTATGGCAATTGAATTAAGTGGTATTTTTACTAATAAAAAAGTTGAAAATTATTTAAAGAATGAAATTAGTAATAAAAGAACAATTTTTCCAAATGCAAGTAATGTTTATAACAATGATATTGTTAAGGAATATTATGAAAGAAATAAAGATAAAATTGATAAAAATAAAAAAAATAAAAAAATTTTTACAATAATGGGTTTGAATAATTTATATAAAAGACAAGAAAAATCAAGATTTGATTTTGCATCAAATACAATAATAAATAATGAAAATGATGTAAGTGATGTTCCTTTAGAAATTAGTAATTTTATTTCAAAAAATATTAAAAGAAGTATATTATTTAAAAAAGAAAAAGATGAAATTTCTGAATATTATTTCTCAATTAAAAAATCAAACGAAGCTGAAGATCGTTGGAGATCTTTAGTTAATACTTTGGAAATGTATAATTCATTTAATAATTGTAATAATAGTATTAAGAAATATGAAAATGAAAATATAATTGTAGTATCCAAATTTAATAGTTATTAAAAAAATATTTGTAGTGTGATTTTTCAAAATTTACTCATTTAATTTTCTTTATTTACAATTCAAATTTAAATTTATTCAAAATATATATAAATATATATTATTATTAATAAACATTTTTATTAATTTTATTTGAATAAATATTATTAAACTATAGAGTTATATAATATTTCATATTATTATTTATTTAAATTATTTTATTATATCATTAAGAATGGCAAAATTTGGAAAAAAATATAGACAATTGCAAATAAAGACATGGGAAAAAGAATATATAGATTATAAAGGATTAAAACATTTCATAAAAGAAAAAAAAGAATATGGTACATTAGAAGGAGAAAAAGAAGATGTAATAAATTCTTTCAAACTTCACTTAGATAAAGAATTAAAGAAATTTTATTTATTTTTTATAAATCAAGAAAGAGAATTATATCTTCAAATAAATACTCGTCTTCATTATAGAGGCTCATATTTATCATTAGATTTAGAAGGAATTGTAAAAGAATTTGAAGAAATAATAAAAATTGCAGATTTATGTTGTAATCTCGCATCATATGTTAATTTAAATATACAAGCAATTAATAAAATATTAAAAAAAGCTGATCATAAATTAATTTATATAAAACCTAATTTATCTAATGATTATATAGTTGAAAAATTCAGTATGAAAAATAGTGATTTATTATATATTTTTCAATATAAAATGATTGATGAAGTTACTGCAGTTATTGATGACTTAAGAGATGAATTAGAATATTATCATAATTTACATTTTAATAATATTCAAATCGGAAATCTTAAAGAATCTTTAATTAATATTGTTAATGATGAAAATGAAGCTAAAAAATTTAATTTTAATGAAAAGAAAAATATTTGTGAATTTCTTATTAAAAAAGCTGAAGTTATTTTCCAAGATACACAAAGATATTTTAGAGCTTGGAATAGAATATATGAATTTTATGAATATAAACAAGAATCAACTTTAATGAAAACAACATTAAAATTTAATAAAGAATCTTTTAATTCAATTGTAAATAAAATTAATATTGTAATGAGTGTTTCAAATGAGAGAAATATATTTATTTCACTTTTGCAAACTTGTTTTATGAATTCTTGTTATTCATATATATTCCCAATTATATTAAATATAACATCATCAAAATATCATACAAATAATTTACAAAAAAATATATATTTACTAATAATTGGAATGACACCAATTGGTGGATTATTATCAATGATATATTTAAAATATTTAATATATAAAACATATAAAACTCCAATGGTAATTTCATGTATTTTAGGAATCATAGGAACTTTATTAGTAATATTATACCAAAATAATACTTATTGTTTATGTTTATCAAGATTACTTTTTGGTTTTGGAATAAATACAACAGTAAATAGAAAATATTTATTAGATTTTATCCCCAAAAAAAAAATATCAATATATTTAATATACTTTAAATTATTATCAATATTTGGAATGTCATTAGGATTCTTCTTAACATTTATATGTTCATTATTTAATAAAAAAACTGAATCTATTACTATAATTTCATCATTAGTTTTATTATTTTTTGCAATATTAATTTTAGCTTTTGTATATTTTGGTTATACTGAACCAGTTGATAAAGAATTTAGTGTTTATGCAGAGGGTCAAGCACCAACAGAAGCTGTTTCAAGGGGAGAAATTATA
This sequence comes from Isotricha sp. YL-2021a, assembly GCA_023806865.1. NCBI lineage: Eukaryota > Ciliophora > Litostomatea > Vestibuliferida > Isotrichidae > Isotricha > Isotricha sp. YL-2021a. The sequence goes on from JAJJLH010000211.1 coordinate 7,716, forward strand.
TCAATTGATGATTATATGACTAATTATGAAAGTGAAAAATTAAATGAATTAAATAATAAATTAAGTTTATTTAATGATGAAAATAATTTTGATGATACTAATTTATTATCTAATTCAATTGAAGATATTATTATGAGAGAAATGCAACCACAAGGTATTTTAAGTAAGGCATTTTTTGCTATTATATTTTATGCTTTTATTACTAAATTTCAAATATTTACTTTTATTTCTTTAACTCCAATTTTTTCTTCTGTTTCTCATTCAAACAATATTGATGTAATTAAATCCACTTCAATTTTATATTTTATTACTTTTATTATTTTTATAATAATTTATTTTTTGAATTTGTTTTATATAAGTGTTAAAATTGAAAGGACAAAATATATTTTAATTTTAGGATTAATTATTGGAATATGTGAAATATTAATAATTCCTCTTTGTAGAAAGGATCTTTATTTTATTTATTCTATTTTATTCGTTCTTACTATTAATGTAGCCTTTGTTTGTGAAGATGAAATATTTTATTTTTTTGCTAAGACTATTCCTTATCAATTTGAAATTTTAAATATTAAAGCAATTACTATTATTCATATAATGGGATATTTAGGAGAAATTTGTGGTTGTTTTCTTGGTTTAATTACTTTTGTTTTTAGTGCAAATCATCAAAGACTTATTGTGAAATATAATATTATTATTGTTGTTATATTAATTTGTCTTTTAGAATTATTCTTTTTCATTTATTCAGAAAAATTGAAAGAAAAACCAATTAGGAGAATAATGTATAAGAGAAATGCAAGAAAAATTCAAAGAATGGAATTTTAAATTATTAATTAAAATTGTTTTACATAATAATTAAATAATTATTTAAATTTTATAATATAAAATTAGTAAAAGAAAAAAAGTTTAACTACCTTTTAGAAAATAAAAATTATTTAACAAAAAAAATTATTAACTTGATAAGTTTTTTGAGATAAACCAATATCTTTAGTGGGAACTAAAAATTTGGAATTTACTTGATTTGAAAGTCTTCTTATTAAATCTTTATTTTCTTTTTCCAATTGTATTATTCTTTTATTTAAATTTTCTTTATTAATTTCAAGATTTTGTAATTTCTCTTTTAAAATATTATTTTCATTCTCCTTATTATAAATATTATTTGATATATTATCTTTTTTGTCAATTATATTTTTTAAAAAATTTTTTTCCTTTTCCATTTCTTTAAATTTAAATTCATATAATTCTTTTTTTTCTTCTAATTTGTATTTATTAATTTTTTCATTATTATAATCATTTAACATATTATTTTTGTTTTCATTTTCTTTTTTTAATAATTCAATTTCATTTTCATATTGGAATAATTTATCATTTAACATATTATATTCTTCTTGATACTCATTTTTTTTATTTTCAATAATGCTTTTCAATTCATTATTTTCAATTTTCAAATTTTGATTTTCATTTAACAACTTTGAAAAATCATTTTTAAAAATATTATTTTGATTTCTCAATCCATCTATTTTTTCATTATTTAAATTTAAATCATTATTAAATGAAAAATTATTACTCAAAGAATCATTTTTAAATAAATTATCATTAATATCACTTAAATGTTTTTTTCTACAACCAATTCTAATTTTTTTATGCATTAATTTCCTTGGTATTATACTATGAACTGCAGTATCACATTGAGAACATAATGTATTAAATAAAATAGGACAATCCTCACATTTATATTCTGCATAATTTGATTGACATCTTAAACAAATAGGATCTATTAAATTTTTCATTAAATTTTTAATTTTTATAATTTTAAATTAAAAAAAAATTCAAAAAAAAAAAATTTAAAAAATTAACAATCAAAATCATTTGTTGATTTTGTTTCATTTACTAAATCAATTTTTTCAAGAGTTAATTCAAAAATATTAAGTAATTTATTTTCATTATCTTCTCTTGTAGTTTTTTCAATTCTCATATTCTTATTAAAATTATTTAAAGATCTTTTAACATCATCTAAATTTTCTTGATCTATATCTTCTCTTTTTCTAATTTCATTATTTATTTTATCTTCAAATTCTTTTGAATTTTTATCAATTAAATATTTTAATTCATTATCTTTTTTTTCTCTTTCATTTTTTTCAAATTTAACTGTATTAGTTAATTTAGGTAATTCCCTTGACATTAAAGTTTTTAAATATTCAATTTTATCAAATCTATCTTTTCCATCTTCTGTTATTTTTAATTTCATATCATTAAATTTAGAATCAATAATTTTATTCATTTTATCTTCAATTATTTTTCTATGATCTTGTTCTTGTTCATATCTTAAATCAAATTTTTTTTCTAAATTTGATAATAAAATAGTTCTATCATTTAATCTTTGATTTTCATTTTTTTTCATTTGATCTAGTAAAGAATATAAATTTAATATTGATTCTTTTATTTCAGAAAATTTATTAGAATTATATTGTATTGAATCATTTAATTGTTGATATGCTGTGTCAATTTTACTTTGAATAAATAAATTTTTGTTATTTTTTTCTTGTTGAATTTTTGAATTTACAATATCTAATTTATCATTTAATCTTGATAATCTTGTTGATGATTGAAATGAACAATCTGAACAAGTTGATGGACAAGAACATGGATTGTAATACATTTAAGTTTTATTTATATTTTTGTTATTTTTATTAAATAATAAATTTAATTTTTTTCTTATTTTATATGATAATAATAGGAAAATAATTTTTTACTGAATATTTTTTAGTTATTTATTATTTATTTTATATTAAAATCAATTTGATGGGATGCAAAATTCCAAAACGATCTGATATTAAAGTTATTTCTAAAACATTTTCTGAAAGAACTTTAGGAAGTCCAAGAGTAAAATCTGATAAGGCTTTTTCTAATAATTATAAATATACTATATCAGAAAAAGTCTATAAATCTTATAATAATAAAATTACTCCTAATCTTTGGAAAAAAGTATTTGATTTTTTACCATATCAAGATTTAAAAGAAGTTGCTAAAGTGAATAGAAAATTTAATATAAAATGTAAATCCTATACAATTTTATTAAAATTTTTTCAAAATAAAGATGATTATGATGATTGTAATTCTTATATTAAAAAACAATCTTTTGATTCTTTAAGTCAATTACAAATTTCTAATGATTCTAAATCTTAAAATTATTATTAGGATTTTATAATGTAAATAAATATAACTTTTCTCTTTTTAAAATTTTAATGATGTGATTGAAATGATTTTTAAAAATTTAACTTTTATATTATAATTTAATGTATTTTTTAATAAATTATTATAAAAAATATTTATATATATTTTTTTCACCAAAAAAATGAAATTATAAAATATAATTTAAGGAGAAAAATTCATAATTAATTTTTGGATATTACATAAAAAAAATAAAAAATAAATAATAAAAAAATGAAAATAGAATTAGTTGATTTAGCAACACCTCTTAATTCTGAAGATACCGAATCAGAAGATCAAAAAGAAAAATTAAATGTATGTGAAAGATTTAAAAAAACTTCGATATTAAGTCAATTATTTTTTATTTGGGTACTTCCTCTTTTTAATTTATCAAGAAACAAAACATTAAATTTTGATAATTTAACAAATGGAATTAAAATACCATTTAATACCAATATTTCTCAAAGACACATTTTAATTCCTCAAGAAAAATTAAATGAATATTATTATAATAAAAATAAAAAAACATATCATAGATTATTTTTAACAATATTATTAGCAAATATAAAAGAAATAACATTAGTTTTAATTTTATCTCTTTTTTTAATTTCAACAAGAATTGGTCAAATTATTTTATTAAAAAGAGTAATTATGATATTTGAAGAACCTAATAAAGAAACTTTTGGATATGATTTAATTTTTTATTCAATTTTATTAATAATTGTAAAATTATCTCAAATTATTGTTAATCATTATAATAATTATAAAACTCAAACTATGTGTTGTAATGCAAGCTCATCTTTAATTGGCTTTATATATAGTAAATTATTAGTTTCTTCTATTTTTATCAGTGATGATTTTAATAAAGGGAAATTTATAAATTTTATACAAAATGATGCTGAAACTGTTAATTTTTTATTATTTTATGCTCCTATGACTATTGTTGTACCTTTCCAAATACTTTTGAATATTTATATGTTATTTAATTTATTTGGTAGTTCATTTATTTATTCTTTGATATGTTTTATATTATTAGTAGCTCTAGCTTGGTTTGTAGAAGAATTTTATATTTATAATCAAAGAACTTTATTATCAATCAAAGATGATAGAATTAAAGTAACAAATTCAATTCTTCAAATGATAAAAATGATTAAAATGTTATCATATGAAGAAATATCATATAATCAAATTCAAATAAAAAGAAATATCGAATTAAATACAATGAGAAAAATCCAAAATATATTTGTTTTAAGTTCATTTATTCATTGGGTAATACCATTTGCCTTATCAGCAGTAAGTATAGGAGTTCATACTGCAATATATGGTCATATGAAAATCGAAAATATAATAGTTGCAATAGAAATATATGATTCTATAGCATATCCATTATATAGACTTCCAATATTTATAACAAGTTTACTAAACACAATAATTAGTATGAAAAGAATAGAAGGATTTTTAAATATAAAAGAAACTCATATGAAAAGTAGTATGAATCCAGAAAATGAAAAAAGTGAATATGCTTTAATATACAAAGATTTAAATTTAGGTAATATAGATTCAAACAAAATCCTATTAAAAAATTTAAATATACAAATAAAAAAAGGAGAATTTGTAGGAATAATGGGAGAAACTGGTTCAGGAAAAACATTATTCGTAAATAGTATGTTAAATTACTTTGATGTAATAACGAAAGAACATGGAGGTTCTGATAATTCAATATTTAAAATAAATGGTAGTATCTCATATGCTTCTCAATATCCTTTCATTGTAAATGATACAGTGAAAAATAATATTATTTTTTACAGTGAAGAAGATGATGATAGATATGATAAAGTTTGTGAATTATGTCAATTAATTGAAGATATTGCTGGATTACCTGGAATGGATTTTACTGAAATTAGTTGTAATGGTACCAATTTAAGTGGAGGACAAAAAGCTCGTATTAATTTAGCAAGATCTTTATATGGAGATACTGATATTTATATTTTTGATGATCCAATATCTAGTGTTGATGCAATTGTTTCCAATGTTATTTTTGAACAAGTTTTTCTTGAGTTTTTAAAAAATAAAACTAGGATTTTATGTTGGAATAAATTATTTGGATTAAATTATATGGATAAGATTATTTATTTTGATAATAATGAAATAATTTTTAATGGAACTTATGATGAGTTTGTTAAAACTGAAATGTATGAAAAATTACTTAAAGCTGAAAGAAATAAAAAAACTGGTAAAAGTTTAAAAAGTTTAGTTAAAGAAGATATTTTGAATCCAATTAAAAAATCACAAACTAAAACAGTTTTATCAATTAGAAAAGATTCTGTTGAAGAATTATCAGTTAAAAGATCAAATTCAAGTGCAATGTTATATTTACAAAAAGGAAAACTAATAAATGATAAAAATAAAAAGGGAAAAATTGAAGAAGGGAAATTTTATACTTATTGTAATTTCTTTAAAAAAATGGGAGGAAATTCATATTTTCTTTCTATAATTATTTTATTTTTATCAATACTTTGGCAAATTTTTCAAGTAATGAATAATTATTGGTTAACAAGATGGTCTGATGCAAATATTAAAGATGCAAATTTATATAAACATGAAAATTCAAATTTATATTTTTATTTAGTTTATTGTATGATTGGTTTATTAAGTTTATTATTTTTATTTTTGAGAGAATTCCTCTTAACAAGAGGAAATATTTTAGTAAGTAAAATATTACATAATAAAATGGTAAAAAGAATAATGAAAGCTCCTGTAAATACTTTTCATGATGTAATTCCTTTAGGACAAATTATAAATATATTAAATAATGATTTAGAAAAATGCAGACAAATAGTTAAATTTTATGGTTTTATAACAAGAGGAATTTCTCAATTAATATCTTCATTAATTATATGTTATATCTTTAATAAATATTCAATAATATTTGTTCCTATGTTATTTATTGCTGGATTATCATTAATTAAATATTATATTAAATGTGGTAGAGATATTAAAAAAGTTGAATGTGTTTCAGTCACTCCAATTTTTTCATGGTATAATGAAACTGTTAATAATATTGTTTCAATTAGAGCTTTTCATAAAGGACCAATTTTTCAAGGTAAATTTGATAATTTAGTATATCACAAATATTTAGTTTCCTTATATAAAAACGGTTTAAGTAATTGGTATACACTTTATTTAGAATTATGTGCTTTTCTTTATTTAGTTTTTATTGTTATTTTCTCAATTATTTTCCGTTATAATATATCACCAAGTGCAATTGGTTTATTATTAAAATATTCAATTGGTTTTTGTGATCAATTATTATTTTTCTTTGACTATTTAGCAAATATAGATAATGAAATGGTTCATTTTGAAAGATGTCAAAATTACACAAGATTAGTACATGAGAAATACAAACCAAAAAATTCTCCATTTTTATTAAATAATAAAAAATTTGAAATACATAAACCATCAATAAGATTTGAAAATTACTCAGCAAGATATAGACCAAATACAGATATAATATTAGAAAAAATAAATATTAAAATTAAAGCTCATACAAGAATAGGAATTGTAGGAAGAAGTGGGAGTGGAAAAAGTTCTTTAATAAATGCAATTTATAGAATAATAGAACCAATAAAAGGAAAAATTTATATTGATGGAATTGATACTTCAAAAATACCATTAAATCAATTAAGAAGTGAAATGTGTATTGTACCTCAAGAACCATTTTTATTTGATTCTACTTTAAGATTTAATATTGATCCTGAAAATAAATATAGTAATGCAGAATTAATTACAGTATTAAATAAAATTAATTTTGATTTTTTCAAATTTGGTAAAAAAAATGTTTTAGATATGGAAATTGGACAATGTAATTTATCAATTGGAGAAAAGCAATTATTATGTTTTGCAAGAGCAATTTTATCAAAGAAAAAAATTGTAATTTTTGATGAAGCTACAGCAAATTTAGATAAACAAACTGAACAGGTTATTTATAAATGTGGTAAAGAATATTTTGATGGATGTACTGTTTTAATTATTGCTCATAAAATTATGAATGTTAAACATTGTGATAAAATCATTGTTATGGATAATGGAATGGTTTCTGAATTTGATACTCCTAAGAATTTATATAAAAATAAAGATAGTATTTTTAGATGGTTATGTGATAATGATAATATTGTTATTTGAATTTTTTTAAAAAGGGTTTTTTTAGTTTTAATTTTTTTTGATTTTAAAAAATAATTTTTGGTTATTATATTGATATAATTATAATAAATTAAAAATTTTTGATTATAATCAAAATTTCAAATATCTTTTCAAAGTATATTTTTATTTTTTATCTATGTAATAATTCAAAATTATATTTTAAAACATTATATCCTAAAAAAAAAATTTAATAATTTCTATTTGAGAAAAAAATATAAATAATTGCTTAAATAAAAAATATATTATAAAAAAAGAAATGTCAGAAGATATAATTATAAAACTCAAAAGTAATGATGAAAAAGAATTCACAATAAATAAAAAAGCAGTAGAACGTAGTCGTTTAGTTGCTGGAATATTAGCAGATTATGAAGATAACACAGAAGTTCCATTACCAGATGTTAATGGAACCACATTAGGAAGAATAGTAGAATATTTAAAACATTATGAAAATAGTGAACCAAAACCAATTCCAAAACCATTAAAAAATAGTCATATTGATGAAATTTTAGATGAATGGGATTTTAATTTTGTAGATAATATTCCACTTGATGAATCAATTGATTTACTTAATGCTGCTAATTATATGGATATTGCACCACTTTTACAATTAGCTTGTTGTAAAATTTCTAGTGAAATGATTGATAGACCTGTCGAAGAAGTTAGGGAATTATTTGGTATTACTTCTGAAATAAGTAAGGAAGAAATGGAAGAAATGGATAAATATCCTATTGATTAATGAAGAAATATATAAGATAATTTTTTTAGATAGAATTATTGTAAAAAATGAAATTTTTTACATTATAATATTAAATTATTATATTATTTTTTAATTTAAATTAAATATTTTTTTATTAATTTTTAAATAAATAAAAATTAATAATTCTTGAATTTCTTTTTAAAAAATTATGAATTTATAGAAATATATAATTATATTTAAACTTATATAATATTATAATTATTATAATAAAAAATTTATAGGTTCTACATCAATAAATATTATAATTAAAAAAATATCTTTAAACAAAAAAAAATTATCAAAACAAAAAAAATTTCTTTTTAACTTAAAAAACTCAAAAAAAATTTTAACCTAAATTTCAATTTTCATTCATAACCTTAACAAACTGTTTTATCATTTCAACATGGCTCAAATAACTTTGTCCAGTGACTAAAACTCCATCAGTAACAGCTTCATTTTTTGCATCATAAGTAGCACCTGCAGCTTCAATTTCAGCTCTAACAGAATAAAACCCAGTAACAGTTTTTCCTTTAATTCCATTAGGAATAGCAGCTAAAATTAAAAGAGCATGACAAACAGCACAAAGTGGTTTATTATTTTTTAAAAAAAAATCAGTTATTTCTAAAATTTTTTTATCATATCTTAAATATTCAGGAGCTCTTCCTCCTGCAAGATATAATCCATCATAATCTTCTGGTTTTACTTCATCGAAATTTTTTGTTAATTTAAAACAATGTCCTAATGTCTCTACAAAGAATTGATATTGATCTTTAAAATCGTGAATTGCTGTTTGTATTGTTTCTCCTGCTTTTTTGTTTGGACATACTACGTCTACTTCAAATCCACATATTTGAAATGCTTGGTATGGAACCATTACTTCATAATCTTCAGCAAAATCACCTGTTAGGATTAGGATTTTTTTTACCATTTTTTATATTATTTTTTTGGAACAGGTGATTATATATTTTTTTGAGGTATTTTTTTTGGGTTATGTGATTTATTTTTATTTTTTTTATTTTTTTTTTAATTTTTTTATGAATATTTTTTAATTATAAATGGAAATAATTTTTAAAATATTATATTTTTATTTTTTGAATGTATATTAAAAAATAGGATTGTTTTATCAAAAGATGAATTGAATAAAAATAATCAAATATTTTTTAACATTAAATATAAATTGATAATATATAAAAATAGGAAAATTCTAAATAATAAAAAACCTATATTTTAAAACAAATTTAATATTTTAATATAAAAAAAAATAAAAATTTTTCAAAACCACAAAAAAAATATAAAAAAAAAATTTAAAAAAAAAAAACAATGGGTTTAATCCTATGTGACTGCACAAAAAAAGAAGAATACCAAACAGGAACAACATTAAAAGAAAAAATGAGTTCAATAAGTACCCCAGAAGACAATTTAGTAATTCCCTTATCTAAAGTAGATCTCCAAAAATCAAGAAGACTCCTTCATTCAAGACGTTCAAATACTCAATCATTCTTATCAGAAACTTTTTTTTCAATAGACAAAGCAGTAATAATAGGAAAAGGATCAGGTTCAATAAAAGATATTTATTCAATTGGAAGAAGAATTGGAGGAGGAGCTTATGGTGATGTTTATTTAGCTGAACATAAAAAAAAAAAAGAAAAAGTTGCAATTAAATTAATTAAAAAAAGAAAAGAAAGTTCTACTTGGATAAGAGATGATATTATAAGAGAAATTGAAGTATTAAAAACTTTAGATCATCAAAATATTGTTAAGATATTTGAATTTTATGAAGGAATGGGGAATTATTATATTGTACAGGAATTTTGTAATGGTGGGAATTTATTTGATAAAGTATTTAAAGAAGGTGCTCAGACTGAAATTTTTTCAGCTTTAATTATGTTTCAATTATTTTCTGCTATTAATTATTGTCATATTAGAAAAATAATCCATAGAGATTTAAAACCAGAAAATATTATGTTAGAAGATAAAACATTATATGGTAATCCATATGTTAAAATTATTGATTTTGGAACTGCAAAATTTCATCAAAGGGAATATGAAAATGAAATAATAGGAACACCTTATTATATTGCACCTGAAGTTTTAAATAAAAATTATACTAATAAATGTGATATTTGGTCACTTGGAGTAATTTTATATGTTTTAACAAAAGGAAAATTCCCTTTTGGAGGTGATAACTCCAAAGAAATATATGCAAATATTTTAAAAGGGAAATACGATATTGAATCAGCACCTTTTAATAAAAAATCAAAAGAATTAATAGATTTAATTAAAAAATTATTAAAATATAATCCAGAAGAAAGAATAAGTGCAGAAGAAGCATTAAATCACCCATGGTTTAAAAATTTAAAAATAAAAGAAAAATTATCAGATTTATCAACAAATCAAATGAGGAATTTATTAAAAAATATTAAAAATTATTATCCAGATAAAGTATTACAACAAGCATCAATTGCATATTTAGTTCATAATCATCCTCAAATTGAAGAAGTTCATAATGCAGCTTCTTTATATTTAAAAATTGATAAAAATAACGATGGTATTATTGTAAGAGATGAATTTATTAAAGGATTACAATATTTGTTTAAAGAACAAAATGAAAATGTTGATAAACAATTTATTAATGATTTATTTGATATTATTGATGCTGATGGTTCTTCTGGAATTGAATATGAAGAATTTATTAGAGCTGCTTGTGATAAAAAAAAATTTTTGGATAATAAAGTTTTACATTTTGCTTTTGATTATTTTGATAAAGATAAAAATGGAATTATTGCTTTGAGTGAAATTAAAAATGTTTTTAATCAAGAAATTGAAATTCCTGAAGATGATTTTCAAACTGTTATTGATGAAGTTGATATTAATCATGATGGGATAATTGATTTTGAAGAGTTTAAAATTATGATGAAAAAAATTTTGGTTTAAAAAAAATTTTAAGTCTTTATATGGTATATATTACTTTGATTATTAATATTGATAAATATGATATAATAATAATTATATATATATCTAAATTTAAAGAAAGGAAAATTATATATTTTTTACAATTTTTTATTCTATATTTCAATAGAATTTATTAATCAAATTAAAAAAATTGTTCATTTTTTGAAAAAAATAAATTAAAACAAAATAATTTAAAAATTTTTAAAATTAAAAATCTAAAAAAACAAAAAAATAAAAATGAAATATAAAAAAAGAAAAAAATAAATAAAAATTAAGGGCTCAATAACTTATAAGTAAAATTATTACTTTTCATCACAACAGAATCATAACTTCTCAATTGAATCCCCTTATTATCAAATCCAGCAAAAATATGAGAAACAGGTAACTTCCCCGAAAAAATTCCCCAAGTAGGATCTAAAGGAATCCATTCATTATTCCATTTACAAAGAGTCCAAGCATGACTTCCATCTTTTCCATCTTTTGCTTCATTTATACAATTTCCCGTTACATATAAAGCATCAATTCCAACAGAATTTAATAAAGCATTTAATAATATTGTATAATGTTCACATACTCCTTCTTTATTTTCTAAAATTTCACTTGCAGTTAAATTTTTTCCAGATTTACTTATTTTATATTTCATTATTTTTTTTACATATTTTCCTATTTTTACTGGATCTGAATCTTTAGATTTATTATTATTTAATATTTCCTTAACTACATTTTGGAATTTTTCTTTATTTTTTTTTTGATCTTCAGGGATTTTTATTTTTTCATTATTAATATTCCATTTAAAATTAGTTGAATTTTCTAATGTTATTATATTTGTAAAATAAACATCATTTGTGTTTAAATTTTTACATTCTATTTCATATTTATTATTTTTATTTATTTTTATTGTATTACCATTAATTTCATTTCCAATTGTACTTTTTATTTCATTTGATATTATTTTATTATTTCCTCCTTTATATAAAACTGGTGTCATTAAAACTGTATTTGTTATATTATTATTTGAATAAAAACCATCTGTTGATGTTAATTCCCATATTGATTTTGAAAATGATACAGCTATTCTTGTATTTAAACCATTTTCTGGAACTATTCCTTCCCAAATCCATTTTTTATCACTTTCTTTTTCAAATAAATTTTCCTCAAATTTAACAATTGTTAATGTCTCAGGACAATATAAATAAAATTTGGCTTGTCTATTTGCTAAAATTTTATTTAAACCAACATATAATTGATTATAAAATTGAGTTTTATCTTTCCTAATTGATTTATATTTAAAACGAATAGGTATTTCTTCATTATTTTTTATATTAAAATTAAATGTTAAAATATCATCTTTTATAATTGGATTTTGATCTAATACACTATTAATTTCAGTAAAAATTACTTGATTATATGAATGTATATCAAAATTATAATACCAATTTTTATATGAAGTATTTGATTGTAAACCAACTGCTTTTAAAATAAAGTAAATTTCTACTTCTTGTCCTCCGTCTTCTGTTAATGTTGTTATTTGAGTCCAATTTTTCTTTATTAATTCTGGTTGTTCATATTTATCTGATATGAATTCTTCATCAAAATTTACTTTTTGAGATTGTAATTCTTCATTAAATGAATCTTCATTTTCCATTTTTTTTGATGAATATTTTAAATCAAAATTTTTTGAACATGTTAGTAATCTTTCTGCTAATGTAATGTTACTTTTTTCATTTACTTTTTCAATAGATTGCTTTTGATTCTTTTTTTTTTTATCATTAATATCATCTAACATTATGCATAAAAATTCTTGAATTTTATTTTTTATTTTTATTAATAATGTATAAATATCATCTTGCTTTGATTCAAGATTATTGACTGAATTTTCAAATAAACTTGAATTATTTTTAAAATCAGTTAATGATTTTTCAATTTTATTTAAAATTTCAAGAATTATATTGGGAGGAATATCCATATTTTCATCAATATTTTTTATTAATTCTTGTATATCTCTTTGTTTATTTTCTACTTTTAATTTTATTTCTTTATCTATTTTGTTAATATTAATTTCAATTTCAACTATTGGTTCCTTTAAAGAATCAAATTCAGCATAAATTATTGGATCAAAATTTTGAAACAAATTTATTTCTACTTGTTGTAATTCTTTTAATTGAGTTATATTTGACTCTGTTGTATTAATCAATTCTTTAATTATTTTAAATTTTTTATATAGACTATTATATTTTTCATTTATTGTATCATTTATATTCATTATATTTATTAATTCTGATTCAATTTTAGTTTTTTGTTCTTGAAGTTTATTAATCAACTCGATTTTTACCTTTTTTTCATTAATATTATTATCTTTTAGTAATTTTGGAGTTATTACTTTTTTTTTTTCATTATTTGAAGAAAAAATTGAATTTATTAATCCTTCTTTTTTATCTTTTTTATTATCGTTATTTTGAATATTTAAAATATTATTTTTTTCAATAAAGTTTTTTTCTTTTAATTCTTTTTTTTTATATTCTTCAATTTGATTTTTTAAAATATTATATTCTTCAATAAGTATTTTATATTTTTCTTCTATTTTTTTATATTCTTCATTTTGATTTTTTAAAATATAATTTTCTTCGATAAGTTTTTTATATTTTTCTTCTATTTTTATATATTCTTTAATTTGATTTTGTAAAACACAATTTTCTTTGAAAAGTTTTTTATTTTTTTCTTCTATTTTTTTATATTCTTCATTTTGAGTTTTTAAAAAATTCTTTTCTTTTTTTAATTCTTCAATTTCATCATCCTTATCATCCAAGACCATTGAAAATTCTTTAAATTTAATTTCATTATTTTTTTTATCATTTTCAATTTTATTTTGTAATTCTTCATTTTTTTTGATTGATTTTCTTAAATCATTTTCTAAATAACTATTTTCTTCAACTTTTTTAATTAAATGTTCTTGCTGTTCATTTAACATTTCTTCTATTTTTTTATAATCCTCAAGCCTAACCGATTTATTTCGAATTCTATTATCCATTACATTATCCATTACTTCATTATTTTTTTCAACTTTTTTATTATGATGAGTATTATTTTCCATATAGTCATCATCAAAAATCATAGGGTCAATTCTTTTAATATTATTTTTATTATTAACATTAATAATATTTTGTTTATTTTGATTATTACTATTAATTTTAAATGGTAAATTTTTATTGTTTTTCATGAGAAAAGTGTTATTATTGACATTTTTTTGATTATTTTCATTACGCAATTTATTTTGAAATTGAATATTATAGTTATTATTAAAGAAATTAGATGGATTTTGGATATTATAATCTTTTTTTTTATTATTGTCATTAAGCTGTTTATTTTGTATTCGAAGATTGATGAAATTATTATTATCATTATCATTGAAATTTATATTACCAACATTTTTCAATAGGTTAGGTTCTTTTTGATTAAAATTATAATTATTATGAACATTATTATAACTATTAAGAGCATAATTATAATTATAATTATTACGAGCATAATTATTATAATTATTATTAAATCTATTCTCTCTATAATTATTATTAAAAAGTTTTTTGCTTGAAATTTCTGGTGTTTGATTTCTTCTTATATGATAATTTACCCTACCACTCATTTTATGTTTATAATTCTTTATTATATATAATTATTTTAATAAAATAATATTTATTATTAAATAAATAAATAAATTAAAAAATATATATAAAATTAGAAAAAACCCAAAAAATTGAACATGATTATACAATAAAATATATAATAATAGGAAATGAAGAAGTAGGAAAATCAAATATAATATTAAATTATACAAGAGATACATTTAATGGAGAATATCAAATTACAATAGGGACATAATATTCTTCAAAATGTATAATTAAAAAAAATAAACAATATTGAATCCAATTATGGGATACTGTAGGACAAGAACATTTTAGAAGTGTACCAAGATATTATTATAATAATTCAGCTTATGCAATTATTGTTTATGACATTACTTCAAAAAAACTTTTGATTATATAGAATATTGGATTAATGAATATATAAATAAATCTCCTTATGAAGTTAATTTAATTTTAGTTGGTAATAAAATTGATTTAGAAAATAAGAGAGTTGTTTGTTATGATGAAGGAAAAAAACTTGCTTCAAAGTATAATATGTTATTTTTTGAATGTCGAAAATAGGGAAAATATTAATGATATTTTTAATGAACCCAATAAAGAAATTGATAAAAAAATTGAAAATGGAAATTATAATTTTGATATAAATCATATTGGAATAAGAGAAATTAAAAGGGAAGGACCTATTTTTATAGAGTTTAAGCATATATATTGCATATAATAAATTATTCATAAATTTATATAAATAAAATATAAAATTTTAATTTTTGACAAAAATAAAAATAATAGGAAATGTTAAACCCTCAAGGTACCAAATTTTAAAAAATTACAAAAAATTAAAATAAAAAAAAAACAAAAATTTAAATCAAAATAATCAAAAAAAATGTTAAATATCATATACCAATTATACGATAATGATTTAGACAACTATGTATATTATAAAGAAAATCCAGAAAAAATCCCAGATTTTTTAATATCCAAAATTTATAAACCATATTGTTCAAATGAGCAAATAATTCAAACTGGAATTCCTTTTTCTTCAATAATAAATCCAAATATATTTTGTAATGAATTAAAATGTCCAATTTGTTTTGAATTTCCATTAAATCCAATTCAATGTACACATTGTGAAACAATATTTTGTAGTTATTGTATAAATAAATCACTTAAAAATAATCAAAAATGTCCTGAATGTAGAAGTCATTTTGAAGAATGTAAAATTCCAAGAAAATTAAGAAATATGATTGAATTATTAGAATTTAAATGTATTTATCATGGATGTAATAAAATTTTAAATATTATGAATTATTCTGAACATGTTAATAATTGTAGTAAGAGAATTAAATTTAAATGCAATTTATGTTCTTTTATTGGAAATGGAATTAATGTTTATTTACATGCTTTAGATTGTGGATTAACAATTAGGTTTTGTAATTTTTGTAAAAGAAACTTTTATAATTTTAAATTTGAAGAACATTTTTTAAAATGTAAAAAATTAGTTGTTTCTTGCCTGTTTTGTAAAAAAAGTTTTGAAGTTTTTGAAATGGAAAAACATTTTAAAAAATGTTTTAATGTTAGAATAATGTGTATTAAATGTGGATATTATTATGATAGAAATGGTTTTATTCTTCATAATTCTAATATGTGTTTAAAAAATCAAATTAATGATTTAAAAAAAAATAATATAGAATTAACTAATAAAAATTTGAATTTAATGGATTTTAATTTGGAATTAAATAATGAAAATTTAGAATTGAGAAAGTCAATTAAGATTAAAGAAAAAAAAATCGAACACATTAAAAAAAAATTAAATAAAATAAAGGAAAAGAAAAAAAAATATATTTCTGTTAATAAAATGCTTGATTTATTTAATAATAATTTTTTAGGTAAAAAAAGGAAAAATAGCACATTTAAAATATCAATTGTTAAATTATTACCGATTAAAAATAATGATGATTAAATATTTATTATTTAATTTTTATTGTTTTATTTTAATATATTAAAAATAATTATAATAAATATTTTTTTAATTATTTAAAAAATAAATAAAAATATAATAAATAGTATATAGAAACTTTCATTTTTGAAAAAACTAGAATTTAAAACAACAATATTAATATTAGTATAAACATAATTATCACACTTATCAATAACGAAAACAGGGAAAAGAGAGGAATATTGATAATTATATTGTGTTTTATTATATTGACATTCAAGACTTTTTCCAAAACCAACTCTTTTATCATCTGGAATTTGATTGCAATATAATTTCATTTCATTTACTATTACATCTGGTTTTTCATTTAAAATATATGAATAATCAATATTAAATTTTAATATATTATTTTTTCTAAAATCAATTAATAAAGTTGTATTTTTAATATGAATAAATGAATCATATGCATTATTTATTTTAATTTGAAAATTAGTTTTAAATGGTAATAAAATACATTTTTCTTTTTTATTTGAATTTTGTTTTGAGCAATTAAATATTATTTCATTTTCAATATTTTTTATTTTAAATAATTTACCTGACTTAATTAATTGATTTTTATCAAAATCACATATTAATTGTTCAGAACTAGAAGAACCCTTACAATTTATATTAATTATATTTGTATTTTTAGAATCAATATTTTCTAATTGAAAAATATTATTTAATTCAAGTGAGTATTCATTACTTTTTTGATTTATAAAGATAATGAATTTATATTTTGAATTAGTATTGTTACAAAAATCAAAAATATAAAAATCTCTTACTTCAATGACATTGAAATATTTATTATTATTTAATTTAGAATTATTTAATGATACTAAATTTGAATTTAATGGCCAAGAAATAGTAAAAATGAAAATTAATGAAATAATTATGAATTTTAATTGAGTCATTTATCTATAATTATAAAAGTATCATTTTTGAATTGAATAAAATTTGATTATTATGATTCATCATTCAAATTTGTACCTTAATAATGGTAAAACTTCAAAATATAAACATGATTAAAAATAAAATACAAATAAAAATAATAATTAAACCATTTACAAAATAAATAAAAAAATAAAATATTAAAAAAATAAAATATAAAAAAAAATAATTTTCAAAACAATTTCCAACATTTCCCTACAAAAAAACCAAATAAAAAATTAAAATTTAAAAAAAAAAAAATAAAAACAAAAAATAAAAATATAATAAAAACAAAAATATATAAAAACTAAAACATCAACATAAAAAACATATAAAAAAATAAAAAAATGTACCTAACATCATATTTCAACTTCTCAACATGGTCATCAGTAAAGCAAATGGGTCCTGAACCAGTATTTGGTCTCCTTCAAGAATACTTAAATGACCCAACACCAAATAAAGTAAATCTCTCAGTGGGAGCATATCGTGATAAAAATGGTAATCCATATATATTAAATTGTGTAAAAGAAGCAACACAACAATATTATAAATTAAATGTAAATCATGAATATTTACCAATAAGTGGTTTACCAGGTTTTGTAAAAGAATCTCTTCGTTTAGGTTATGGTGATGATTCAATACCTATAAAAAAAAATTGTGTTTCTGCTACTCAATCAGTTTCTGGAACTGGAGCTTTGAGAATTGGAATGAAATTTTTAGATAGATTTTATCAAGGAAATAAAACTGTTTATATATCAAATCCTACTTGGGCAAATCATGCTAATTTATCTAGTCATGCTGGATTAAATGTTAAATATTATAAATATTATGATTATAAAAATAAAAAAATTGATTTTGATGGTTTAATTAATGATATGTTAAAAGCTCCTAATCATTCTATATTCTTACTTCATGCTTGTGCTCATAATCCTACTGGAACAGATTTAAATATTGATCAATGGAAAGAAATTTATGAAGTAATGAAAAAAAAACAACATTTACCATTTTTCGATATGGCATATCAAGGTTTTGCATCAAGTGATCCTGAAAAAGATGCTTTTGCAGTTAGAATGTTTGCAAATTATGGTATGGATATGTGTTTAGCACAATCATTCGCAAAGAATTTTGGTTTATATGGTGAAAGAGTAGGTTGTTTAAGTTTTATTACTCAAAATGAAAATGAAGCAAATGCTATTAAAAGTCAAATTCAAATTATTTGTAGAAATGAATATTCAAATCCTCCTAAATTTGGTGCTTATTTAGTAGATTTAGTTTTATCAAATGGAACTTTGAGAAAGGATTGGAAGGAAGAAGTTAAAAATATGTGTAATAGAATTATTAAAATGAGAGAAAGGTTTGTTGATGAAATGAAAAAAACTGGAAATGAACATGATTGGGAATATATTAAAGAACAAAAAGGTATGTTTGGTTATACTGGATTAAATAAAGACATGGTTAAAATATTAAAGGAAAAATATCACATTTATATAATGGGCTCTGGAAGGATTAATTGTGCTGGATTAAATGAAGGAAATTTGGAGTATGTTGCTAAAGCTTTTAATGATGTTACTAAAGATGCAAAGATTTAATTTTTTTAATTTTTAATTTTTAATTTAGTTTTTGGGTTTTTTTGTTTTTTATTTTTTTTTGGTTTTATGGGTTATTAATTTAATTAATATTTCAAAATAGTATAATTTTTGATAATTGAGTGTTTTATGAATTTTTGATATAAGTTATTTTTTTATTTTTATGTTTTTTTTTGTTATTTTGATTTTTTTTCATTTCATCATTTTGTTCATTTATTTTTACTGGCATAACTTATAAAAATAATTATTATAAAATTATTTATTATATTACATATGTTATTTTAGTTTTTGAAAATTAAAAATATAAAGATAAAATAATTTATATTAAATTATAATAAAAATAATATAAATTATTAAAAAATTATAATTCTAATCTATATTAAATTTGTTAAGAATTTATAGATGTAGCTAATTTTTCATTATTGATAATATTATCATTTATATCATCATTTATATTTTTTTTTAATTCAAAGATTTATAAAAATTATATTAGATTTTATAATTTCTTTTCTACTTTCAGATTTTTCAGAATTTTTTATATCCTCTTTTACTTCATTACTTTTAACACCATTATTTAAATTAAGATCATTATCAAAGAAATATTTTTTATATTCTATTATTACCATTAGAATTATTAATATTCGATTCATTAAGTTGCTTATTATTTAAAAAAAATTCTTGGCATGAAGGTAAATTATTAATAAAGCATTCTTCATATTCATTATTCTTAATATTAATATTTAATTTATCATTTATATTTAAATCTTTATAATTTATATCTTTCCCTTCTAAAAGAGAAAATAAATCAAATTTACAAAGAGGACAATTTTTATCTTTAGTAAACATCATATAATTTTTAAAGCAATTAAAATGATAAATGTGATGACACGGAGTATAACAAATAATATTATTTTCATTAATATTTTCTAAGCAAATTGGACATTCTTTAAAATTTATTTCTGGTTTTTTTAACTTTAAAAGTTTTGGTTTTAAATCATTTTGAAATAAATATTCTTTTTTTAATAAGTTTATTTTTTTATTCTCTTTTTTTTTAATTTGATTGACATTATCTTGTGTATTATGATTATTAATATATTTAATTATAATTATTATTACAACAATAAAAAATAGAAATCCAAGAACCCCAACAATAATTAATTCAATATTAGGTTTTTCTAATTTTTTTTTTCTAATCCTCTTAAATTCAAATAGATTCCTTTTATTAAATAAATTAATTGAAAAAACAAAATAAAAAAAACCATTTTCATGATAATAATCAAAATATTATATTTTAAAATAATTTAAAAAAGATAATAAAAAAAAAAAACATTTAACATTTTTTTTTAATAAATTTCCTTATTTCTTCAACTTCTTCTTCACAAATATTATGTTTCATCATAATATCATGAATTTCAACATTTTTAAAATCTTTAATTCTATCATAACTTTTCATAGAAATATCAAAATTAATAACATTATCATATTTCCCATGAGCAATAAAAATATTAATATCTTTATTTTCTTTTTTAATTTCAGTTTCATAGAATAAAATCCCTGAACAAGCAATAACCCCTCCAATTTTTTTTTCAAAAGTAAAAGCAAAATCTAAACTTAAACAAGCGCCTTGAGAAAAACCACCCATGAAAATTTTATCATATTTTCCGTTTAATAATTTAACTTCTTCTTCAACAATATTTTGAATTTTAATTTTATCTTTTTTAACATCTTCATAATTATAACTTTTTGCATTTCTAAAACCTGGTTGATAAATATCAAACCATGATGTTGTTTCTTCATTTAATAATGTTAATTTAGCCGTTGGAGCACATAATAAGATAATTTTGAAAAAAAAAGGAATTGGACTGTAATATGAGTTAAATATATCTAAATAACCATTTGGGTTATCTCCTAATCCATGAAACCATATTAATGTATTTGTGTGTTGTTGTTCTTTTGGAATTAAGTATATATCATTTTTTTGATATTGTAATGTATAAGGTTTTACATCCATTTTTTTATGTCTTATTTGAAGAAAGATTTTTTTTAATTAATTAGTTTTTGCTTTTCAGTTTTATTACTTTTTTTATTATTTATATTTATATTACAATAATTATTTTTATATATATAATTTATTTATTCATTATTTTTAAGTTTTTTAAATTTATTCCCATTCTAATATAAGAAAATGGAGGTTTTACTTTTCTTTTATTCTCAATTTTTATATTATTTGTTTTATTTTTAAAACTAAATGATTTTGTAAAAGTAATACCTATATTTTTTTTCATAAGATTATTAACATTATTATCATAAAAATATAATTGATTTAAAATTTTTTTTGAATTATACTCTTGAATATCAACATTTGAAATTTGATTTTTTGATGCACTTAAACTATTTAAAAATTTTTTTGATTCTATTTCTTTAGAATCAGATAAAGATAGTTCATTTTTTCTTAAAAACTTTTCATTAGATTTTCCCTTTAAATTTATCTTTTTTTTTAATATCATTATATTTGATTTTTTTATTTTACTTTTATACAATCTTCCTAATATTGTTATATTTTCTTTATTTAAATTATTTGAATTAGTATTCATATTATCTAAATCAGAACTTTCATTTATTAATTTTTTTTTTGAAGCTTTATTTATTTTTTCTTCTATAAAAGAATTCTCAATAGTAATTATAGGTAAAATTCTTTTTTTAAAACTACTATCATAATCAATAGTATTATTATTATTATAATCATCTATTACTCTATTATTATCAAAAAAATGATTTTTATTCTTTTTTAATTCAAAAAGATTAAATTTATTAATATTTAATTGTTTATCAATTGGATTTAAATCAAACTTTTCTTGAATTGTTTTAATTTTTAGCATATTATTTTCTCCAGGTTTAAAAATATTACCCATATTTTCAAAAAAATTTGTTACTTTTTGACCACAATCGTATTTTTTATCAATATTTTCTCTTCTACTTACTTCAATAATATCACTTTCATATGTTCTTTTTATACTTTCTAATCTACTAACAATAATATTCTTTTTTTTCTTTTCAATAATATTCCAATTTAATTTAACTTTAGGATAAGTATTTAAAAATTCATTCATGAAAGTATAATCAATAACAAATACAACTGCATTATTTGATTCTACTATTGCATCACAGAAAAATTTTTTATGATATAATAAATCATTCATTCCAATTATTTCCCCAGTTTTAACATAAGTTAAAATAATATCAGTTTCTTTTTTAATATCTAAATTTTTATTATTTGAAGTTAAATAAGGAGAAAATTCCTTTAAATATTTAATTATTTTATCATATGTTAATTTAGGCACAACTATTTTAATTTCTCCTTTATAAATAAAATATATTTCATCTCTTCTAAAAGTATTTTTAAAAATATAATCTCCTTTATTTAAATTTCTCACAATAAAATAATTCCAAAATTTATTAATAAAAAAAGTTTTACCAACATCTTTAAATAATTTATTTTCAAAAACAAAAGAAATTGTTAAAGTTTTATATTCATCATGATAAGGTTTAAGTGACATTTTATATTCTTTAAAATTTAAAGTTCCAAAAAATGAATCTTCTAAAGTATAAATCGATGCAGTTCTTCTTGAATCTTTATTTAATAATGCAATTTCTCCAAAAATATTTCCTTCATTTAATTCAACCACTTTAAAATATCCTGTTATTCTTAAATAATAATATTTTGTTTTGCTTTTCCTATTTGGATTTAAAAATGTATCAATTTCAAATCTATTTAATCCTATAATTTTATTTATTTTTTCCTCATCTTGATATTTTTCTGCATTTATTAATGAAAAATAATCTTTTAAATTTGTATATTCAAATTTTTTTATATTTAATTTAACTTTTTCAATCTCATATGCTTTTATAGGTAAAATTTCATAATTATCTACTAAGGTATTATTAAATAAATAATTTTCTTCAAAATGTTTTAAAATTTTTAAATGATTTATATATTCATTTTTTGTCATTATAACATCAAAATTTTTTGTAACAATTACTCCTACTTTTCCTTTTAATAAAATATAAAAATTTTTTCCTATATCTCCAATTTTCATTATAAAATTATTTTTTTTATAAATTTCTAATTCTATATCATTTGATACTTTAGTTAATATAAAATCAATTATTTCTGAATCTTCTTTTGATATTAATTTCATAAATTTTGTTAAAGTCTTTAAAAATATTTTTATAAGATATATTTCTATTTCTGAACGGGTACTTTGAGAAAGAATATTTTTTATTATTTCATATGTTTTTTCATTTTGCATTATTTTTTTTAATTCATATGGATTTTTTTCATAATTTTTTACTAAAGAATAAAGTTGAGAAGCATTTGATTCATTGATTAATAATTTATTTTCCATTTTTTATAATAAATTTTTTTCAAAAAAAATAAAAAAAAATTATATTAAATTTTATTATGTTTTTAAATAACATTTAATTTGTTTTCTTATCATCACTAACAGGAACTTTTTTCTCTTCAACTTTTTTACTATCTTTTTTAGGAATTTTAACCCAATAAATACAAGAATACCAAGCGAGAACCATAAAAATAATAAGAAAATTAGTATTTATTAAATATTGAATAAAAATTCCAAATTCCAAATTAAAAAATGGAATACCAATCATATCAAATATTAACTGAACTAAAAATCTCATAACAATATTTAAAACAATATTTTTTTCAGCATATTTATAAAATCCAACTCTATCAAGAGGTTCATTTCCAAATTGATATAAATATAAACACATAAATGTAAAATAATAAGTAGGATAATAACCATGCCAAATAGCACTTCCTATAAAAGTCAATAAACTTGCTAATTGGAAATTATTTTTAAAAGGTTTTTTATCAATATTAATTGTTCTAGTAAAAATATTATATTTTAACCATAAATGAATAGTTTTATTCCATTCTACTAATTTAAATTTTGGATTTATACCAAATTCATTATATATAATTGAACCATAACATCCTTTTTCAAAACTTTGTGTAATTTCCCCAGTTTTTTCATTTTTTGTTTCAGTAAATGCAATACCATTTATTATTAAAACAGTATATGACGTTAACCAACCTGAATAATATTTTGCTCTTACTGGAATTAAAGCAAGGTACATATATGCAATTTTATATAATAAATTTTTATTTCCAAATTCTTTGCTTCCTACATAAATTAATGGAATTTTTGGAGAAAAAAATGCATAAATTCCCATTTCTACAAATGAAAATAAAAAATATAATATGCTATTTGATATTAATTTATCATATGGAAGATGACTATAACAATCTTTTTCTTCTATAAAATTAATAAAATCCTTATATTCAATTGATGGTCCTATAATTGAAGTAGGATAAAAATAAACAAAAGAGAATATTTCTAAAAGAGAAGGTTTATCAATAACTTTATATGTTCTATGATGTAAATTTTTCATTTCTGAATCATCTTTTCCTCCATCTTCATATGAAAAAGCAAGAGATGAAAATTTACAAATTGTCATCATATAAATTGTAGTAGGATCATCAATTGACCAACCACCATAATCATAAATCATTCTATAAATATGAAGAAAACTTTGATATAAGAAAGTTCCAATTAAAACATAAAAAGCAGATTTTTTTCTTCCATAAAATTGAATAAATAAATAAGTAGAAATTGTAGAAATGAAAGTATGAATAATTCCAATTCCATAAATTGAATATTGAAGTAAAATTCCTAATACTAAACTATATATTAATCTAGGATATTTTCCTTTTATAAAATAGTTAATTATACTTAATGGTATTATTGAAAACATTGTTAGAATTAATACTATTTGTTCTGAAGGTGTACCAATTTTTGATGATAAATTTTCTGCAATTTTTTTTCTTAGTTGAAGCATATTTAAAAAGTTTATTTATCTTTGTTTATTAAATGATATTAATTTTTTATTATTTTTTAATACGTGTTAAATTTATTTTTATTAATTGTTTATTTAAAGTTTTGGTATTTTTTCATATTAAAATATTATTTTTTTATTTAATTATTAAAAATTATTTTACTTTCATAATATTTTATTAAAGCTAAAGGACAAATTTGAGAAATATCATTTGTTGATATAATTTTAATTATCTTTTTATTACATGGAGAATATAATTTACATTTACCATATAAAATATTATTTTTTTTAAACACTCCTAAAACTTCATTTATTATTATATCATCAGTATTTAATTTGGTATTAGTAGAATATTTTTTTATTTTCTTTTTAATTAATTTATTTTTTTCTTTTTTTTTTTTTTTTTGTTGTTTCTGATATTCATATTCAAATTTTGCAATTGCTAATTTTGCATTTGTTAAATTTGCTTCTGGCTCCCATGTTGATTCATTTTTTAAATATCCTTTCCATTGAACTAAATATTCTTTGTAATTATTATATATTCTTTTTCCTATTATTTTTTCTATTTCAAATTCTCCTTCTGGAATTTTTGAGATATTTGATTTTTTCATTTTCAACTTTTTTATTTAAAAAAATTTATTTCAGTGTATTTTAATAATTTTAGATAAATTTTAAATAATTTTATAAAAAAATTTTAATATATAAATAAAATAAACAATTTTATTTTAAAATTTACATATTAAAAAAATAATATTTTAAAAATTTATAAACATAACAAAAATAAAAAAATACATTTATACACAAATAATTTTAACTAATAACAGTTTTAGACTGTATTTTTTTTTTACATTCAGGACAAATATCCTTTACTTTATTTTTACTACAATCCTCACAAACAATAACATGAAAACAAGGATAAAACATAATATTTCTTTGATGTTCCATGCAAATAATACAAACATTTAATTCTTTAGTTTCATTTAACTTTTCAATTTTCTTAGCTTGACTTTTCAAAGTATTTTCTTGTTTTTCAATAATAATATCAATATTAAAATATTTAGAATAATTTTCAACTTCTTCTCTTAATCTTTCTTCAATTGCTTTTTTATGTAAAAATTTCTTAGCTTTTTCTTGAGTAAATTCTTCAGTTTCATTATGTGGAAGAACACAAATTTCTTCAATTTTTTTATCACTAAATTCATTTCTTAATTCAATTCCAAAATTATTAATTTCATTTTCAATATTCATACTAACTTCTGGCATATTATGATATTCAATTAAATGATTTTTCATTTTTGGTTTTGAAAAACATTTACACATTTTTTGAAAAACTCCTTTTTTTTCTGGTTCTTGTTCAACACTTCTTGATATAACTTTATTAATTAAATCAGTATGTAAATGAATATCTTTTAATCCATGTTGAATTGATTCTGTTATTTGTCTTCTTAATGAAGAATATAATCTTTGAATTTTATCATTTAATCTATTTGATATATAATTTTGAGAATAAATTAAAAATTTTTGAAATGATTCATCATCTACAATTTCACAAAAGAAATAATCTTCAAATGAATTATCTAATCTTTTTTTTTCACTTTTTATATTATGTGTTATTTTGATTCTTTCACTATTTATTGGAGCTAAATTACTTATGTTTATTATTGTGCTTTCATTTATTTTTTTCTTTTTATCTTTTTTTAATGTTTTAATATGTGTTTTTGGACGATCTAATAAACCAAAATTATTTTCTTCTAATGTTGTTTTGTTTAATGGAAGATTTGATTTATCATTTTGATTTTTTCTTTCTTCATCAGATGAACTTTCTGCTATGTTTGGTTTTTCACTTCTTTTTTTTAATAAACCTTGAACTTGCATTTATTTATTTTATTATATAATTTTTGCAATTTTTTTTGTGATAATATCATATTATTTAATATATTTCTTTACAATATTATTTAAACTTTATATTATTTACTTTTTTTTTTGGTTAATTTAATTTTTACAAAACAATGTCTGATGGAAGTTTAGATATTAATTTGTTAACAAATCAAGAAAATATGAAAAATACTAATATTGAAAATCAAAATGAAAAACAAGAAATAATGATTCTTGCTATAGAATTAGGAGATAATGAAAAAAAATTTCTTAAAATATATAATGACTCTAAACCAGAACAATTAGCTTATGATTTTTGTTTACAGAATAATCTTGATTTTGATTCATTACAAGAGTTAACAGAAGAAATAAAAAATGCTTTAAGACAAAAAGTAATTTTAGCTAATTCTATTGCTAATACTAATAATAATAATATTTTAAATAACCAAGTGTTAACTGAATCAAATATAAATAAAGAAAATACAATTGAAAATTTATCAAATTTATTAAACAATAATAACAATAATAGTAATAAAGTCAATATTAATAATAATAATTCTGAATTAAAAAATAAAAATAAATATTCATCAAATACAAAAATAAAAAGTAAAAATATTAATAGTATATATAAAAGAAACACAAATCCAAATTCATCAACAAGTTCAAAACATAAAAGAAACTTAAATCATTTATCTCAAACAGTATCAAGCCAAACAAAAAAAAGAATATCAAAATCAAATATATCCGTAGCCACAAATGAAAATTTAAATATAATTCCAAATTCAAATAACATAAATCAGAATGTAAATAATCAAAATAACAATAATAATATTGAAAATGAATTAGATATAAATATATCACAATCAAATTATAATCCTTCAAATACAACTGGAAATGATTATAGAAAAAATCGTCCTTTAACAGCAATAAATCAGGATAATTATATGTTAAATTATGGTGAAAGATTATATCATAAAGGATTAAAATTAAAAGAAAGAACAGATGAAAAAATTCAAAAAATAAAACAAGATAAAGAAAAAAATGATAAAAAAAATTGTACATTTAAACCAAAAGTAAATAATATTTCTTATGCTGCATTAACAAATAGATATAATAATAAATTGTCATATAATGATGAGGATAATATAATAAATTATAAAGATTATGTCAATAATAAAATAGAATATTTAAAAGAAAAATATGATAAAAATCAAGTTGATTTCCCATTTGTTCCAAAAATAAATAAAAGAAGTATAACAATGGATAAAAATAATATTGGTCATATTAATCAAATTGGACCAAGATATGAGCAATTATATAGAAATTATAAAAAAAAAGAATTAGATATTCATAATCTTTCTAATAAAATATATGATAAAAATGTTTTATTTAAGCCAAAAATAAATGTTTATAATTCTGAATTATTAAATTTACCTTTTAATGAAAGACAAAAAGCTTATGACTCAAAAACTAATGAAAGAAAAAAAAAAATGAAAGAATTAATTGAAAATCCAATTGATAATAAAACAGGACAAAAATTCTTTTCTCCTGTTATTAACACTAATTATGAAAGAAAATATGGCATTAATAATAATTTTAATACATTTGAAAATTTATATAATGATCGTCAGAAAAAAGAAGCTAAAATTAATTTTTTAACTGAAAAAATTCAAAATGAAGAAAATCCAAATTTAATATATGTTAATCATATTTCAAATAATTTATATAATGAACAGAAAATTAATTCATTTAAAAAAATATTTAAAATATTAGATAAAGATCAAGATGGAATTGTTTCTAAATTTCATATTGAAAGTGATGAATTACCAAATAATTTAAATAAAATTTTTATGCCAATTATAGAAGAATTAAAACAAGATAATCAAACTCTTACTGAGGATGAATTCGTAGCTGCTAGTTTTAGATTATTTGAAACTTTGAATTTCTTACGAAAAAGAGATATTATTGATTTTGGTTTGAATAAAAAAAAAAAAAATGATGAGGAACTTCAATTTACTTTTGCTCCTAAAATTAATAAGGATTATAATTTAAATATTAATAAAAGAGAAATTGATGATAGAGATAAAGAATTATTAAATGAAAAACAAAGTTATAATGAAAATGAAAGTGAAAAAAATATTAAAACCAATAGTAATAATCAAGATGAAAATAATGATAAAAAAGAAGAACCAAATGAAACAAATACTAATGGAGAAAAAATACTTAATTTTGATGATGATGAACAATAAAATTAATTTAATTCAATTTTTATTATTTTAAAATATTGAAACTAAATTTGATAATTATTTTAAATGGTTTTAAATTTAATTATTATAATTAATTTATTATTATATGTGATTTTTTAAAAAAATTATTAATTTTTTAATGTAAACATATGATTAAAATAAAAAAAATATTTAAATAATTATTGCTTTTTTAATAGCTTAAGATTTAATTTTTTTCCGTGAACAAGATATTGTGGAGGAATAATTTTTGCTTTAAATCCTCCATAATAACTTTCACTTAATTTGGTATATTTTTTCCCATCAATAAATTTTTCAAATTGATTATCAAATAATCTTAATTTATATATTTTACCTTTTTCACTCCTAAAATTATTATTTATTGTTTTATTTAAACATAAATCTACATTATTAGATCTTTTAATAATATTATTATAATATTGTTTAGTTACTAAATCATTTGGTTCTTTAAAAGACATAGAATTTTTAATTTCTTCCTCTTTAATTTTTTCTTTTGTTAAATCTCTAATTTTATATGTCACAGTTTGTATAGGATTAAATTGAATTAAATTAGTTTTTGGTTTTTGTGTAAATCTTAATACTTGATATTTTTTTAAAGAAATTGTATTATTATTATTATTTTTAGTATTATTAGTATTATTATTTGTATAATTAGTACTAGTAGTATTATTAATTAAAGGCAATTTAATACCTTCTTTATTGTTATTTAAATCTTCATTAATTTCATTAGAAGATGATTCAAATGATGATGATGAATCAAGGGAATTAGAATCTGAAATTTCACTTATTGAATTATCTAAAATTCTTTTTTTTTTTTCTTTTTTATCAATTATATTTCCAGTTTCATGATCAAACTTTAATGATAATGAAGAAACTACATTTAAACAATTCTTAACAGATAATCTTTCACTTTTTTTTGTTTCTGTATTTGATTTTATTGTTGAAACTGTTTTTGAATCAAAATTTATTTGACTTAATCTTCTTGGTGTATGAAATTGAGTTCTTTCTTTATTAATATTCAATTTTTCTGCTATTTTTTTTAATTTTGCTTCTTTTATTATAATTTCTTGTCCACTTGAATCAAATAAAGATGAAGAATTATTAGTATTTAAATCAAATTTTGCTTTGAAATGATTTTGTTTAATTGTACCATGAATTGAACTTTGAGTTGTAAATTTAATTGTATTTAATCTATTAATCATTAAATTTATTTTTTTATTTTCAAAAGCAATGAAAGAATCATTAACTTTTTTAAAATTTTGTTTAATTTCTTCCAATATATTAATATCTATTGAGATATAAGAACAACTTTTTGTAACACAAATTGCATCACAAATAAAATTTCCATCATATAAAATATTTTCTAAACCTAAAATATCACCTTTTTTAGAATGTGCAATTACAACATTATCATTATTTATAATTGTTTGATTTTTATTTTCTATTGTATTTTTGGTTAATTTTTTAATATATTTATTTAATTTATTAACATTTAAAAAAGGTATTATTAATTTAACTTCTCCTTCTTGAATAAAAAAAATTTTATTTCTTAATTCATTATATCTAAATAAATATTCTTTTTTATAAACTTTTTCAGAAATAAAATAATTCCAATAATTTAAAGTAAAAAATTTTATACCAATAGAATTAAAAATTTTATAAGAAAATATAAATTCAATATTTTCAATTTTTATTCTTTCTTGAATTTTTTTCATAGAATTTTTATATTCATTTGCAGTTAAAGAACCAAAAAATGAATCTTCTTTAACAAAAATTGTTGCAGTTCTTTGATTATTTTCATTAATTAAAGCAATTTCACCAAATGAAGATCCTTGACTTAAATCAACAACAATAAAATATCCAAATATTTTAATTTCTTTTTTATCTTCTATAAATTCATTTTTATTTATTAAATTTTCACAATTAATTCTTGAAATATATTCTTCTATTGGAATTTTTAATGGAATTTCAATAATAAAATCATCTTTTTTATATTCAACTTCTGATAATTCGAAAGAAAATATTTTTTTATTTGCTATGAATGTTTTATCTAATAAAAATTGTTCATTGTTATTATATAAAAAAGTTAAATGTGATTTATATTGTGATTCTGTCATTTGAATATTTATAACTTTAGGTACAATTATTGAAACTTTTCCAGATAAAGTAACAAAAAAATTTTTTCCTATTTCACCTACTTTCATTAAAAAAGAATTTTTTTGATAAATGTCTAAAGATAAATCTGTACTTATTTTTGTTAATAATTTTTCGACTTTTTGTTCATCACCACTTTTATTTAATATTGACATAAAACTTGATAATTGCTTTAAAAATGTTTTCACTATGAAAATATCAGTTTCAGTTTTTTGTTTTTTTGATAAAATTAATTTTATTATTTCTGCTGTTTTCTTATTTTTTAATATATTGTCTAAATTTGTTGGGTCAAGAATATTTTTATTTAATTCTTCATATATTTTTTTTATTATTTTATCTTCTTGTGAATGTCTTGGATTTTGATGTTTTTTTCCTTGTTTATTCATTATTTTATGATATATGGAAATAAAAAATTTAATTTATTAATTTTAATATATTATAATAAATAAGTTTATATTATTAATTGGGGATTGGGGATTGGGGATTGGGGATT